>ML287039.1:0-15268 GCA_005239495.1 Nicotiana undulata | reverse complement strand
CACCCCTTCATGAATTTTAGCCATTCTTCATCATTTTCATACGAGTTTGGAGCTTTTGGTAGCAATTTGAAGAGGGATTCAAGGGGGTTATCATGGAGGTAAACTACATAACCTAAAACTTGATTCTATGGTAAATTTTAACTGATTAAGCATGAAATTCGTGTCATTTAAGGGTGAAAATTGAGAGATTAGGGCTTGAAACTTGAGACTAAGGATTGGGTGATCGGAGGGTCAAACAAAGTTAGTTTGTGATGAATTTGGTATGTATGGACTCGTGAGAGGGTAAGGATTCTGGTTTTGTGATTTTTATCGGATTCCCAGATGTGGTCCCGGAGGTCGAGTATGACCAATTTCGGGATTTTTGATGTAATTTGATAATTTTCGCGTGGGTTTTTTTCCTTTAGCATGAATTGACAATATGATTCTGATTTTAGATAGAATCGGAGCGATTTGAGGCCGAGTCGGGCGGCAAGGGCATCGTGGAGTAGATTCTCGTTGGGATTGAAGTAAGTAATGACTGTAAATCTTGTCCTGAGGGTATGAAACCCCGGATTTCACTTTGTTTCATTATTTTTAGGTGGCACACATGCTAGATGACGAGTGTGTGGCGTGCACCGTTGAGGATTGTGACTTGGTTCGTCCAGTAGAAACTACTAAGTTGCGTATTTGACTGGAAACTATATGATATTTTGTGTTTTTGGAAAGTATTACTATGTTTTGGGATGAATGCCATATTTGGGCCTCGTGCCAAGTTGTTTGGACCCTTAGGAACTTTTTACTACTATTTTCTCACTGTTATGTTTTAAGATTTGCACTCAGTCATGTCGTGTCTTACTGATTTATAACTCAGTCTTATTTACTCTATTTTGTTGCATAAAATGATATATGGGGCTGAGCATCCTATTTTATTGATAGCCCGAGTGGCTTGAGAGGTTTCTGACCGAGTGAGGCCGAGGGCCTGTGTTGCGAGGATATCATAGGATCGGGCTGCGCGCCACAGCATGTTGTACTATTTTATGATATATGAGAGGCTGCGGGCCTGATTGATTATGGAATGAGATGGCTTGTTATATCCCTTGGGCTATATGAGCCCCTACCGAGTCTGTACACTCCAGTGAGCGCAAGTACCTACTGAGTGCGAGTGATTTGGAGGGCATGAGTGGATGTGAGGTTGCTCGAGAGGATGATTCTGAGTAATGTTATGCCCGAGGGGCGGTTTATGATACATGCTTTTGCCTTAGGGGCTATTTTATGATTTTCATCATTTTTACTCGAAACTTCTTTGAATATTTGTTGAAACTATTGGAAAAATATTCTCAAATGCTTTTACTAAAATCGGTTTTTAAGCAAGATGATTTGACATATATATTGTTGGAAAGAAATGTTTTACTTACTGTGAATTCATGACGTGTATTTATGTGTTTCTTACTGCTCAGTCCTCATTTACATTTATTACTCACTGAGTTGGCATACTCACATTACTCCCTGCACCTTCTTGAATTCTTCGAGAGGCTTCAGAACCCTAAGGAAAATCTCACAATTCTTGAATTCTTGTCGTGCAAATCTGTTGATTCTGGTAACTTAACTTCTGCTGTTTCATTCTCTCACAGATGGGACACGTGCTACTAGACATGGCAATCAGCCACCAGTGGGACCAACGAGGGGTCGATACTACGGTCGAGGCTGTGGTAGGGGTAGAGGTGTAGCGTAGCAGCCGGGGAAGTACCCATAGACCCACTAGTTATACTAGACTAGGTTCCAGCCGCAGATGTTCCAACAGGACCAGCCCAGGCACCGGCGATGCCTATTGTTATTCTGGGTCTTCATGAGACCTTGGCTCAGATCTTGACTGTGTGCACCAGTCTTGCACAGGCGGTCGTTGTTTCTACTACAGTAGCTACTTCTCAGGCTGGGGAAGGAACTCCGACTCTACTGCCCGTACACCTGAGCAGGTTATTCAGGGACTTCAGACACCAGGGGCAGCTCCAGCCCAACCGATTGCACCTGCTCAGGACTATGTGATTCCACTCATGCCTGATGACGAGCAGCGTAGATCGGAGAGGTTTGGTAGACTTTAATCTCCTACTTTCAGTGAAGCCGAGGGCGAGGATGCCCGGGGTGTCTTAGACAAGTGTCAGATGATTCTTCGTACTGCAGGTATTTTAGAGACCAGCGGGGTCTCGTTCACTACGTTCCAGTTTTCAGGAGCTGCCTTTACTTGGTGGGAGGCTTACGAAAGGAATAGGCCTGTTGGTGCAGCGCCCCTTACCTGGCAGCAGTTTTCCACTCTCTTCCTAGAGAAGTATGTACCATAGTCCTGTAGAGAGGAGCTGCGCAGGAAGTTGCGTCAGGATGATATGACTGTGACGCATTAGAGATGAGGTTTCCAGAGCTAGCCCGTAATGCGGTTTAGTTGGTTCATATAGAGAGAGAGATGATCAAGAAGTTCGCGGATGGCCTCACCTACCAGCTTCGTATTCTTATGACCAGAGAGAGGGTATTGGGTGCTACTTTTTAGAAGGTTATTGATATTTCCGGAGAGATTGAGTCGGTTCGTCGCCAGGAGCGAGAGTAGAGGGAGGCCAAGAGGCCTCAGGGATCTGGTAGCTTTAGTAGTGTTCCCTCCAGGGGTCAGTTTCAGCATAGCAGAGGCCGCTAATTTAGGCATGCTCAACCAGTTCGCCCAGCTTATAATGATGCATCATCGGGGCATGGTCCCCATAGTTCTCATCCGAGTCGCCCTTCATTCAGTGCCCTTCCATCCCAAAGTTCATCTCACGCGCCATCGATTCAGGGTTCATACATGTCTGGTGCATCTAGTGGTTATCCCGGTGTTAGGGGTTCCCTTCAGTTCCCATTTCTAGCACCAGGGAGTTATTTTGAGTGTGGAGAGTTTGGACACGTGTGGAGGCAGTGTCCTCGTCGTCATGGAGGTCCGCCTCAGCATAGGGGTCAGCCCTCGACTTCAGCTCCAATTACTTTACCACCCGCCCATCCAGCTAGGGATGGGGGTCAGGAAGCCAGAGGCCGCCCTAGAAGGGGAAGTCGATCAGGTGGAGGTCAGGCTCGTTTTTATGCACTTCCAACCAGACCAGATGCTATAGCCTCAGATTCAGTGATTACAGGTATTGTCTCAGTTTGACATCGATATGCTTCGGTCTTATTTGACTCTGGTTCCACGTATTCCTATGTTTCATCTTATTTTGCTCATTTTCTGGATATGCCTCGTGAGTCCTTAGTGCATATGTTCATGTGTCGACTACGGTGGGCGATACTATTGTTGTGGACCATGTGTATTTGTCATGTGTGGTATCTATTGATGGTCTGGAGACTCGAGTGGATCTGTTATTTCTTAGCATGGTTGACTTTGATGTCATATTGGCATGGATTGGCTATCTCCATGTCATGCTGTTCTAGATTGTCACGCTAAGATCGTGACCTTCGCGATGTCGGGATTTTCGAGGGTTAAGTGGAGAGGTTCTATTGATTATGTGCCGAGTAGGATGATTTCATACCTAAAGGCTCAGCATATGGTGGAGAAAGGGTGTCTGTCTTATTTGTCTTTTGTGAGGGATGTCAGTGCTGAGACTCCCACTATTGATTATGTTCCCGTGGTCCGTGATTTTCCGGATGTGTTCCATGCAGACCTGTCGGGCATGCCACCTGACAGGGATATTGATTTGGTGCCAGGCACTCAGCCTATTTCTATTCCACTGTATCGTATGGCACCGGTGGAGTTGAAGGAACTGAAAGAGCAACTTCAAGAACTCCTAGATAAGGGGTTTATTCAGCCTAGTGTGTCGCCTTGGGGGTGCACCGGTGTTGTTTGTAAAGAAGAAGGATGGTTCCATGAGAATGTGTATTGACTACAAGTAGTTGAACAAGGTTACAGTCAAGAATAAGTATCATTTGCCTCGTATTGATGATTTGTTTGACCAACATCTGGGAGCCAGGGTGTTCTCTAAGATTGATTTGAGATACGGGTATCATCAGTTGAAGATTCAGGATTCAGATATTCCTAAGACGGCTTTCAGGATCCGTTATGGCCATTATGAGTTCTTGGTGATGTCTTTTGGGCTGACCAATGCCCCAACAGCGTTCATGCATTTGATGAACAACGTATTTCAGCCATACTTGGATTCCTTTGTTATCGTGTTCATTAATGACATCCTGGTGTACTCTCGCAGCAAGGAGGAGCATGCTCAACATCTGAGAGTTGTATTGCAGAGATTGACGGAGGAGAAGCTGTATGCAAAATTCTCCAAGTGTGAGTTTTGGCTTGGCTCAGTAGCTTTCTTGGGGCATGTGGTGTCCAGTGAGGGTATTCAGGTAGTTCCGAAGAATATAGAGGCAGTGCAGAGTTGGCCTACACCGTCCTCAGCTATGTAGATTAGGAGCTTCCTTGGTTTTGTGGGCTATTACCGTCGCTTCGTGGAGGGGTTTTCTTCTATTGCTTCGCCCTTGACCAAATTGACCCAGAAGGGTGCTCCATTCAGGTGGACGGACGAGTGTGAGGAGAGCTTTCAGAAGCTTAAGGCTGCTTTGACCACAACTCCAGTGTTAGTTTTGCCATCAGCTTCAGGTTCTTATATAATGTATTGTGATGCCTCGAGGATAGGTATTTGTTGTGTATTGATGCTGGAGGGTAAGGTTATTTCCTACGCCTCGCGCCAGTTGAAGACCCATGAGAAGAATTATCCGGTGCATGATCTTGAGTTAGTAACCATTGTTTTGCTTTGAAAATTTGGCATAATTATTTGTATGGGGTTTATTGTGAGGTTTTTACTGATCACCGTAGTCTGCATCATCTTTTTAAGCAGAAGGATGTGAATTTGAGTCAGCGGAGATGGTTGGAGCTTCTCAAAGACTATGGTATCACTATTCTATACCACCCGGGGAAGGCCAATGTAGTGGCCGATGCCTTGAGTCGCCGAGCAGATAGTTTGGGGAGTCTAGCATATCTTCCAGCAGCAAAGAGACCATTAGTACTTGATGTTCAGGCCTTAGCGTCCTAGTTGGTGATATTGGATTTATCAGAGCCCCGCCGGGTATTGGCTTGCGTGGTCTCCAGGTCTTCTCTTCATGACCGTATCAAAGAGCACCATTATGATGACCAACACTTGCTCGTTCTTCAAGATAGGGTCCGACAAGGTGATGCCAGGGATGTAGCTATTGGTGATGATAGTGTGATGAGGATGCAGGGTCGAATATGGGTGCCTAATGTAGATGGGCTTTGGGAGTTGATTCTTGAGGAGGCCCACGGCTCGCGGTATTTCATCCATCCGGGTGCGGCGAAGATGTATCAGTATTTGAGACAACATTATTGGTGGAGGTGGATGAAGAAGGATATGGTTGGATTTGTGACTCGGTGTCTCAACTGCCAGCAGGTTTAGTATGAGCACTAGAGACCCGATGGATTGTATCAGAAGTTCGATATTCCGGAGTGGAAGTGGGAGCAGATAACCATGGACTTTGTAGTTGGGCTCCTACAGACTTCATTCCTATTGGTACTACTTATTCTTCGGAGCGGTTAGCTGTTATTTATATCCGGAAGATTGTTCCACTGCATGGTGTTCCGGTTTCCATCATTTCTGATAGAGGTACTCAGTTCACATTGCAATTTTGGAGGGCCGTGAAAAGAGAGTTGGGTACTCAGGTTGATTTGAGCATAACTTTTCATCCTCAGACGGACAGGTAGTCCGAGCGTACTATTTATATATTGGAGGAGATGTTGCGCGCTTGTGTTATTGATTTTGGGGGTTCATGGGACCAGTTTCTGCCATTCGCGGAGTTTGCATATAATAATAGTTATCAGTCAAGTATTCGGATGGCTCTGTACGAGGCTTTATATGGGAGGAGGTGTAGATCTCCGGTTGGTTTGTTTGAGCTGGGTGAGGCTAGACTTTTGGGTACAGATTTGGTGCAGGATGCCTTAGATAAGGTGAAGTTGATTCAGGAGCGGCTTCGCACGGTGCAGTCCAGGTAGAAGAGGTATGCGGACGGAAAGGTTTGGGATGTATCTTTCATGGCTGGGAAGAAGGTTATGTTGAAGGTGTCTCCCATGACGGGTGTTATGCGGTTTGGGAAGAGGGGAAAGTTGAGTCCCCGGTTCATTGGGCCGTTAGAGGTGCTTCAGAGGGTAGGGAAGGTGGATTATAGACTTGCTTTGCCACCCAGCTTGTCGAGAGTGCATCCGGTATTTCATGTTTCCATGCTTCGGAAGTATCTGGGTGACCCGTCTCATGTTTTGGACTTCAGCACGGTTCGTCTAGAGGGTGATATGACTTATGAGGTGGAGTTAGTAGCTATTTTGGGTCGACAAGTCTCAAGGTTGAGGTCTAAGGATATAGCTTCAGTTAAGGTGTAGTGGAGAGGGAAGCCGGTGATGGAGGCCACCTAGGAGATCTAGCGGGAGATGTGGAGAAGATATCCACACCTATTTGAGACTCCAGGTATGTTTCTAGACCCGTTCGAGGACGAACGTTTGTTTAAGAGGGGGAGACTATAACGACCCAACCGGTCATTCCGAGAGTTTTATCCCCGTTTCCCCCATTTCTGCTTCATTATGTGTGGTTCAACTCTTTTATGTTGTCTTGGGTTGGTTGGATCGGGCTCGGAGTGATTGTGGAGAGAAATGAGACACTTAGTCTCTTAAGTTGGTTATTTAGTTGGAAAAGCCAACCGGAAGTTGACGTATAGGTAAATGATCTTGGAATTTTGTTTTTATGGTTCGATAGCTTCGTTAGGTGACTTGGGACTTAGGAGCGTGTTCGGAATGTTATTCGGAGGTCCGTGGCAAAATTAGGCTTAAATTGGCGAAATTGGATTTTGGCAATTTACGGTTGACAATGGAAAATTAGCTATCGAAGTCTGAATGGAATTCCGGAAGTTGGAATAGGTTCCTAGTGTCATTTTTGAAGTGTGTGCAAAACATCAGGTCATTCGTACGTGGTTTGGTTGGTTTCGGCATCGTTGGGAAAATTTCGAAAGTTAGAAATCCTTAAGGCTTGAATTTCGGGATAATTTGGTGTTTTGATGTTGTTTTGAGTGTTCCGAGGGTTCGACTAAGTTCGTGGGATGATGTGTGATGTGTTGGTGTATTTGGTTGAGGCCCCGAGGGGCTCGGAATTGATTTCAGATGGCTAACGGAAGTTGGAATTTGGAAAATACAGCAAAAAGACTGCTGGTGTGATTCTTCTGCTGTGGCCGCACCTGCGGATGAGGAGCCGCAGGTGCGGTGATCGCAGGTGCGGTGATCGCAGGTGCGGAGGCTAGTCAAAGGTGCGGATATTGGAGGTCTGGGGACTTCTCGCAAAAGCGAATGAGTGGCCGCACCTACGAACCCGCAGGTATGGAGGGTCGATCGCAGGTGCAGACTAGGGGTCTTAAGTAAAGTCCGCAGATGCGGTATTTGGACCGCAGATGCGGAACCCTTGGACAAGAAGGTATATAAGGACCCCCTTCGCGAATTTTAGCCATTCTTCATCATTTTCATACGGGTTTGGAGCTTTTGGAAGAAATTTGAAGAGGGATTCAAGGGGGTTTTCGTGGAGGTAAGCTACTTGAACCTAAAACTTGATTCTATGGTAAATTTTAACGGATTAAGCATGAAATTTGTGGTATTTAAGGGTGAAAATTGGGGGAATTAGGGCTTGAAACTTAAGACTAAGGATTGGGTAATTGGGGTGGTCAAACAAAGTTAATTTTTGATGAATTTGGTATGTATGGACTCGTGATAGGGTAAGGATTCTGGTTTTTTGATTTTTATCGGATTCCAAGACGTGGGCCCAGGGGTCGGGTTTGGTCAGTTTTGGGAGTTTTAATGTAATTTGATAATATTCGTGTTGGTTTTGTTCCTTTAGCCTGAATTGACGATATGATTCTGATTTTGGATAGATTTGGGGCGATTTGAGGCCAAGTCGAGTGGATAGGGCATCACAGAGTAGATTCTCATTCAGATTGAGGTAAGTAATGACTGTAAATCTTGTCCTGAGGGTATGAAACCCCGAATTTCACATCGTTTCACTATGTTTAGGCACCGTTAAGGATTCGTGAGTTGATATTGTAGGAGGCCCATAGTTCCCGGTATTCCATTCATCCGGGCGCCGCGAAGATGTACCAAGACTTGCGACAGCATTATTGATGGCGTAGAATGAAGAAGGATATTGTGGCTTATGTAGCTCGGTGCTTGAATTGTCAGCAGGTTATGTATGATCACCAGAGACCCGGCGGATTGATGCAGCATATTCAGCTTCCCGAGTGTAAGTGGGAGCGTATCACGATGGATTTTGTAGTTGGTCTTCCATGGACTCAGAGGATGGTTTATGCAGTTTGGGTTGTTTTGGATAGGCTGACTAAATCACGTATTTCATTCCAGTATCAGTGTCGTATTCAGCGGAGAAGTTGGCAAGGATTTACATGAGGGAGATTGTCAGATTGCATGGCGTGCCCTTATCTATTATATCAGACCGAGGTAGTCAGTTTACCTCCCATTTCTAGAGAGTATTTCAACGAGCGTTGGGCACACAGATCGAGTTGAGCACAACATTTCATCCTCAGACGGACGGGCAGTCCGAGCGTACGATTCAGCTTTTGGAGGATATGTTGCGAGCTTGTGTTATTAATTTTGGTTGTTCGTGGGATCAGTTCTTGCCTTAAGGAGAGTTTGCCTACAACAACAGTTACTAGTCGAGCATTCAGATGGCTCCGTATGAGGCGTTGTATGGTAGACGATGTCGGTCTCCAGTTGGATGGTTCGAGTCGGGAAAGGCTAGGTTATTGGGTTCTGAGTTAGTCCAGGATGCCTTGGATAAGGTGAAGATTATTCAGGATAGGCTTCGTACAGCTCAGTCCAAGCAAAAGAGTTATGCAGATCGTAGAGTTCGAGATTTGGCTTTCATGGTATAAGACCAGGTGTTCCTTCGAGTGTCGCCTATGAAGGGCGTGATGAGATTCGGAAAGAAGGGCAAGTTGAGCCCTAGGTACATTGGTCCATTTGAGATTTTGGACAAGATAGAAGAGGTGGACTACAGACTTGCCTTGCCACCGCATTTATCAGCCGTACATCCAGTGTTTCATGTATCTATGCTCCGGAGGTACATTGCAGATCCTTCTCATGTTCTTGACTTCAGCCGTGTCCATTTGGACAAGGATTTGACTTAAGAGGAGGAGCCGATAGCTACATTAGATAGACATGTAGCTAGTTGAGGTCAAAGAGTTATCATTCGGTTCGTGTTCAGTGGAGAGGTCAGCCTGCCGAGGCAGCTACTTGGGAGTCCGAGTCCGACATGAGGAGTCGTTATCCCCATCGTTTCACAGACTCAGGTACTTTTCTATGTCCGTTCGAGGACGAACGTTTGTTTTAGAGGTGGAGATTGTGATGACCCAAAAGGTCATCCTAAGTAAATTCAGCTAAACTTGTGTTCCGAGGCTCCAAAAGCCTCCGTTAATCTCACCTCGATATGCGTACGCAGCCCAGGCATGTAGCCGGGAAGCTTCTGTGTGAAAATTTGATGAAAATAGAATTTTTGTAACAATTAAATGAATAAACTTGACTTTGGTCAGCATTTTTGGTAAACGGACCCGGACCCGTGATTTGACGGTCCCGGAGGGCCCGTAGGAAATATGGGACTTGGGCGTATGCCCGCAATCCAATTCCGAGGTCCCAAGCCCGAGAAATGAATTTTTAACAAAAAATGTTTTCTGAAAATAATAAAGGTTTTTGAAAATGCACTTTGATGTGAGAACCGTGTTACCGGGCCCATATTATGGTTCCGGAGCACAGAACAGGTTTAATATATGTTATGTGACTTATCTGTGAAATTTGGTGTAAAACGCACTTGAAATGACGTGTTTCGGATCAAAAGTGGAAAAATTAAGCTTTATGAAGTTTTAAGAAAATTCTAAGAGTTTTTAGGTTTAATTCGATGATTTTGATGATATCTTGGTGATTTAAATGCTTGAATAAGTCCTTAGGATGTTTTGGGAGTCGTGTGTGTTTTTGGTTTTGAGACCCGAGGGCTCGGGGGAGTTTCGGGTAGCTAACGGGGTGTGAAAAAGGGAAAAATCTGGTGTTTTGGTTTAACTGCTGGTGTCTGGTGTGTGTCTCTATGCGATCGCATAAGCATAGCTGCGATCGCATAGTACTGGGCTGGGAGGGGGTCACTGTTACTCTATGCGATCGCATCATCTACTCCGCGATCGCATAGTGGGCTAGGTAGGTCGGGGTCTGGGGGTAGTTAATCCAGTGCGGTCACGTGTAGGGGTCCGCAATTGCATAGAGGTGAGGTCCCAGTGCTCTGCGATCGCTTTTGTCCTCCTGCGATCGCGCAGGTTCAGTAAAGTCCTCTTCTGTGATCGCAGAGTGCAATTTTCACCCAGTCTTTCCTTTACTCAAAAACAGAATACTTACACGGGACTTTTCATATTTCACCAACTTCTTCTTCTCAAAGAGACCATAGGCGATTCCTAAGATAGTTCTCCTCCATAACCATTTGGGTAAGTGATTCTAACACTAATTTCTTCAACTTTTCTTCCATAACCACTAGAATCTAGGCCTAAAATCCTAAAATTAAGATAGAAATTAGGGGTTTTGGGTAGAGTTAGGTTTTTGAGAATTTTGGATAATTTAACCCCAATTTGGGGTCGAATTTTAAAACAAATTATATATTCTAACTCGTGGGGGTATGGGTGATCGGGTTTTGGTCCGAGCCTCGTGTTTGGACCAAGTGGGCCCGGGGTCGAATTTTGCAAATTTTGGAAGAATGATAGGAATTGTGTATTTAGGCTATGGGATTGTGTTATTGAGTTATTATTGATATACTTAAGTTAATTATGCCTAGATATTGTTGTTCTAGAGTTGAATTCAAAAGGAAAGGCGGTGTTAGAGGGTTGATTGCTATATTTTGGACCCGAGGTAAGTGTCTTGCCTAACTTTGGTGAGGGAATAGGTATTGTATGCTATGTGCTAAGTGTTTATCATGTTCAATGCATAGGTAAGGTGACGAGTACCTATGCATTGTGTGTCAAGCATGCCCGTGAGTCTAATTTATATAAAAATCTTGTTATTACTTCCATATTCGTTATATTATGAACTTGTCTCTACTTGGAAGCCGTTATTGTTGGAAATCTTGGTTGAAGAACCTATGATGTATTGGTTCGATTGAAAATCCAACTTTAAATGATATATTTGAATTGATTGGTTATAGCTGAGACCCTTGACGGGCAATTGTTGTGATATGTATTGATGCTTTCCCCTTGCTGGGTGATATTGAAATATATTTCAACTATGCTGTACTCCTTGCCATTATATTTGTCATTGTTTGGTGAGGAAGATTGTAAAGCACGAAGGGTGATGTCGTGCCATGATAATTGATTACATTGCATAGTGAGGAAGAGTGTAAAGCACGAAGGGTGATGTCGTGCCATGATTCACATTGATTATAAGCACGAAGGTTATTGTCGTGCCATGATTTAGATTGCCTTACATTGTACATTGCATTATGAGGAAGAGTGTAAAGCACGAAGGGTGATGTCATGCCATGATTCACATTGATTATAAGCACGAAGGTTAATGCCGTGCCATGATTTATATTGACTTACATTGTACATTGCATTGTGAGGAAGAGAGCAAAAGCACGAAGGGTGATGCCGCGCCATGATTTATACTATTTCACATTATACATCGCATTGTGAGGAAGAGAGTTAAAGCACGAAGGGTGATGCCGTGCCATTATTTACATTTCTAGTATTTATACTTGTTTCGTTAGCTATTGTGCTAAATGGCCTCCCTTGTTCACTTCTATATGTCAATTTAACTGCTTCATTTAACTTGTTCCCCTTTACTGCACCCGTATCCCTTACTTGTCTGCTTATCTCTTGCCTTGTATTATTCCTGTTACCTGCTGTTTAATAGGACAGGTTATCGTTATTATCAAGTCTAGCCTCGTCACTACTTCGGCCGAGGTTAGGCTCGGCACTTACTAAGTACACGGGGTCGGTTGTACTTATGCTACACTGCACTTCTTAATGTTGTGGAGACCCCATATCCGGACCCAGTGGACCGCATTGAGGGAGTCACCTTCAGTACACCCAGAGCTTCAAGGTATACCCGCTGGTGTTCGTGGGCCTTGGTGTCTCTCCTGCCTTGGGATTTCTTATTGTCTTATCTCTTCCCCCAGTTTCAAGACAATGATGTATTTCTTTTCAGACTATGTATTTAGCACTCTGTTTGGACAGTTCATGAGTTGTGACACCCCGGTTTTGGGCTTATGCGAAGCTATGTATTTTACTATTTCACCTTGCATTTTTGGATTTCTATTACATTTCCACTGTTAAAATTCTAAAGTGTTTCGTTATTTCTGTTAAGATTTTTAAAGGTATTTCCTTTACTACGGTTGAATTGGATTGCAAATGTTAGATTAACTGTACACGTTGGCTTGTCTAGCGGGTTCAACGTTAGACACAGTCACGGCCTGAAGGGTGGGGTTTCGGGTCGTGATAAGTTGGTATCAGAGCTCTAGGTTTCTTAGGTCTCACAACTCACGAACAACCTTGGTAGAGTCTGAGGGATCGGTACGGAGACGTCTGTACTTATCCCCCAGAGGCTGCAAAGTTAGGAATAACTTCACATCTTTCATTCTCTTTCATGCCAATTGAATTCTAAATACTAATTGAGTCTCTAATTACTCTCTCGCAGATGGCGAGAATGCGTGCTTCCCTTGGTTCCGCTCAGCAGCCCGACACTCTTGCTACAGCTCTTACGAGGGGTCGAGGTCGTGCTAGAGGCCGAGGCCGGGGCCGGGCTCAGCCTAGAGCAGCAGCCCCAGTGGAGGACCCTCAGGTTGAGTCTGATGAGGAAGTCCCAGTTCCGGAAGTCCTAGTTGGACCAGCGCAGGTCCTAGAGGGGTTCATAGCTACCCCAGTGCTTCAGGACGCTCTTGTCCGTCTGGTAGGACTCATGGAGAACGTAGCACAGGCAGGTCTTCTTCCTACTGCACCAGCTGGATCTCAGGCTGGGGGAGGGACCTAGACTCCTGTTATTCATACCCCAGAGAAGGTTGCCACTCAGTTTCAGACTCCAGCACCTCAGACAGCTGGAGTAGGTAAGCCGAGTATTGTGGCACCGGCAGCCGAGGGTGAAGCTATGTCAGCAGATGCTCTATGGAGACTGGACAGATTCACCAAGTTATTCACTACTACTTTTACTAGTGCACCGTCAGAGGATCCACATGATTATTTGGATAGTTGTCATGAGGTTCTTCAGAACATGGGCATAGTGGAGTCTAATGGAGTTGACTTCGCTACTTTTCGACTATCTGGCGCATCCAAGACTTCGTGGAGGGACTACTGCTTAGCCAGACCAGCGGGGTCTTCACCTTTGACTTGGGCTCAGTTCACATAGGTATTTTTGGGGAAGTTCCTTCCCATTACTGCGAGAGGATCTTAGGAGGCAGTTTGAGCGCCTTCAGCAGGGATCTATGTCTGTTACTCAGTACGAGACCAGGTACATCGCTCTAGCCAGGCATGCATTGATGATACTCCCCACTGATCGGGAGAGGGTTCGGAGGTTCATTAAGGGATTGGCCCAGCCTATATGACTCCAGATGGCCAGGGAGTCGAGTACTGATATTTCATTCCAGGATGCGGCTGATGTGGCCAGGAGGATTGGGATGATTTTGTCGCAGGGAGGTGGTCAGGGGACTGACAAGAGGCCCTGTCACTTTGGTAGATTCAGTGGAGCCTCATCTGGAGGCAGGGATGTTTTCAGCAGGGGTCATCCACCCCGACCTTTTCAGTCAGCACTTCAGGTATCTCCCCGTGCACCGCCAGCTCCTGTTAGTGCACCACCAGCGCCTACCAGTGCACAGCCACTTCAGAGTTACCAGGGTGGTTATCAGGGTCATCAGGGCCAGTTCCCGAGTTATCAGCCACATCAGTAGAGATCTTGTTATAAATGTGGTAGCCTGGGGCACATTGCCAAGTATTGCCCCTGAGCTTCGAGTGGACCCTAGCATCAGGGTTCCCGTGCCTTGGTTCCCGCAGCAGGTGCACCCTTACCCCCTCAGCTAGCTAGGGGTGGTGGTCGAGGTGCCAGAGGTGGTGGTCAGGCTCATAGAGGTGGAGTGAAGGCCATGAGAGGTAGAGGTCAGCCCGTAGCAGGTAGACCCAGAGATGCACAGATTGGAGGGGCTCAACCCCTATGTTATGCTTTTCCTGCTCGTCCTGATGCTGAGGCTTCTGATGCAGTTATTACAGGTACGGTTTCAGCTTGCAGCCGAGATGCTTCAGTGTTATTTGATCCGGGCTCTACATTCTCCTATGTGTCTTCATTTTTGCCCCTTATTTGAGTATGCCCCGTGATTCCTTGAGTACTACTATACATGTGTCTACACCGGTGGGTGATTCTATAGTGGTAGACCGAGTCTACCGTGCTTGCGTAGTAGTTATTGGTGGTCTGGAGACTCAGGTTGATCTTTTGCTTCTTGATATGGTTGACTTTGATGTTATATTGGGTATGGACTGGCTATCTCCCTATCATACTATCTTAGATTGTCATGGCAAGACAGTGACCTTAGCCTTGCCAGGAGTACCTCGTTTAGAGTGGAGAGGGACACCTAGTCATTCTTCTGGTAGATTTGTTTCTTATATGAAGGCTCGGCGCATGGTCGAGAAGGGTTGTTTGGCCTATTTGGCCTTTGTTCGTGATTCTAGTGCTGAGGTTCCTTCTATAGAGTCTGTGCCCGTGGTTCGTGTGTTTCCAGAGGTATTCCCTGCTGACCTGTCGGGTATGCCACCCGACAGAGATATTGACTTTTGTATTGAGTTAGCTGAGGGCACTCAGCCCATTTCTATTCCCCCATATCGTATAGCTCCGCCATAGTTGAAGGAATTAAAGGAACAATTACAGGATTTGTTGGATAAAGGCTTCATCAGGCCTAGTGTTTCTCCTTGAGGTGCTCCAGTATTGTTCGTGAAGAAGAAAGATGGCTCAATGAGGATGTGTATTGACTACCAGCAGTTGAATAAGGTTACTATCAAGAACAAGTATCCTTTGCCGAGGATTGATGACTTATTTGATCATCTTCAAGGTTCTACGGTAGTCTCTAAGATAGACTTGAGATCTGGTTATCATCAGCTGAGGATCAGGGCGTCTGATGTGCCTAAGACGGCTTTTCGCACTCGTTATGGGCAGTATGAGTTTTTAGTCATGTCTTTTGGGTTGACTAATGCCCCCGCTGCTTTTATGGAGTTGATGAATCGGGTATTC
>ML287037.1:99553-129601 GCA_005239495.1 Nicotiana undulata | reverse complement strand
CCCTTGCCGGGGCAATAGAACTGTATTGAGTATTTCCATGCACTTGAGACTCCTTAGTGTTGAATTTTACATTATATGTTTCTTTGTTTATTATTTGTCGCACGAGGGGACATGCCGTGCTGAATGTTTGTTACTCATCACACGAGGGGACGTGCCGTGTTGATCATTGATTATTTACACGCACGAGGGGACATTCCGTGCCGAGTGATTGTGAGGTTATGCACGATGGGACATTCCGTGCCGAGTGATTGTGAGGTTATGTACGAGGGGACATGTCGTGCCTTTTGTGGTTCATTATCTGTTTTGAGAAGTTAAATTCCTGCCTTTATCTTTACATTTCAGTTATTACCCTGTTCTACCGTACTAGCATTTTGTTTCCCCTTTTACCCCCAGCATGTTCTCCCCGTATCTGTCTTACTTGTTTATTTCCGTCGATATTTTCCTGTTATTATATAGAATTGCACAGGTACATATATTGTTGTCGGTCCTAGCCTCGTCACTACTTCGCCGAGGTTAGGTTCGGCACTTACTCAGTACATGGGGTCGTTTGTACTGTTGCTACACCTGCACTTCTTTATGTTGTGCAGACTACGCAGCCGCACCCGGTGATCACTGACGGTCGGAGCATTTCATCAGTTCATACAGGAGACATCGAGGTAGACCCGCAGACGTTCGTGGGCCTTGGCGTCACCTTCTACTCTTCACTTCCAGCTCTGTCTTACTTTATATTTCAAAGACAGTCCTACGTACTTATTTTCAGACCTTTGTTTTTAGTAATCTCTTAGACAGTTCATGAGTATGTGACACCAATTCTGGGATTTGTATATGGGTTTTATTTCGAAGTTGCTATATTATTTTTGGTAATTTGTTAACCTTCATATTGTTGACCATTGATGCCTTAGTTATCTTGTTCGTTTTAGTTGTTAGTGAGTTTTATTTAGTTCAAAATGTTGGCTTGTCTAGCGGGTTTAATGTTAGACGCAGTCATGGACCGAAGGTGGGATTTCGGGTCATGAAAGTACGGGCGGAAGTTCTCAATTGCACACAAAATGGCAAGGATATATTTCTATGTAACGATGTAGTTGACTTCGAAATCATTAATGGTCTTACTAGCATATAAGACCGGATGAAAAATATTTTCGATGCATTGCCCTAAAATAGCTCCAACTGTTGCGTCACTAGCATCGCACATGAGCCCAAAAGGGATACTCCAATCAGGAGCAGTGATAATGGGAGTGGTTGTCAACTCGAACTTTAGCAATTCAAAGGCTCTCATGCAATCATCATTGAAGTGAAACTTAGCATCTTTCTCTAAGAGCTTGCACAACGGGTTCACCACTTTAGAAAAATCCTTGGTCAAACCCCGGTAGAACCCCGCGTGACCTAAGAAACTTTGCATGCCTTTCACCGAAGTTGGAGGTGGAAGTTTAGAAATCACCCCTATCTTTGCCTTGTCTACTTCTATGCCATTCTTTGAAATCTTGTGGCCAAGGACAATGCCTTCCTCGACCATGAAATTGCATTTCACCCAATTTAGCACCAAGTTCATTTCTTCACACCTTGCCAATACTTTATCCAATTTGCCAAGAAATCATCAAAGGAATCCCCGACCACCTAGAATTCATCCATGAAGACTTCAAGGTAGTCCTCTACCATGTCCGAAAAGATCGCCATCATACACCTTTGAAAAGTCGCTGGTGCATTACATAAACCAAATGACATCTGCTTGAAAGAGAAAGTACCATAGGGATATGTGAAAGTTGTTTTCTATTGATCTTCCGGAGCAATAAAGATTTGGTTGTAGCCAGTATATCCATCTAGAAAGCACGACCGACCAACCTATCAAGCATTTGGTCAAGGAAGGGAAGTGGAAAATGATCTTTCCTCGCAACTTTGTTTAGCTTGCGATAGTCCGTACACATTCTCCGCTCGGTCACCGTTCTTGTGGGAATTAACTCATTCTTGTCATTGGTGACCACCGTCACACCCCCTTCTTTGGGACACATTGCACCAGAGAAGTCCATGAACTATCAAAAATGTGGTAGACAACTCCGACATCCATCCACTTGACAATATCCTTTTTGACCACATCTTGCATAGCCTCATTGAGTCTCTTTTGATGTTTAATAGATGGTTTGGCATCCTCCTCCAAGTTAATCTTGTGCATGCAAAATGCGGGGCTTATTCCCTAAATATCCGCCAAAGTCAACCCAAAATAGCCTTCTTCCTCTTGTGTAGCACCGCCAATGTAGAGTCAACCTGCACGTTAGTCAAACAAGAGGAAAGAATAACCAGTAAAGTAGAACAAGGGCAAAGATATTCATACCAAAGATGTGGAGGCAATGGCTTCAACTCCAAGGTAGTAGGATCTTAAATTGAAGGCTTTGTATGAGGAGTTTTCCTATTTTCAATATCCAAGGAATGTTTCCGGGGTGCATAGTTGTACGATCCCATTCCTTGCAAGGAGTTGACATATTCCATGAAGCCATCCATATTGACATCATCAAAGTTGAGCAAGACAACCTCCAACATATCACCCACATTAATCGTGGCACTCTTATCATCAATAATCACATTGGTCACCAAGTCTACGAAAGAACATACTTCATTGCTATTTGGTTGCCGCATAGATTTGGACACGTGGAATACCACCTTTTCATCACCTACCTGAAAAGTGAGTTCTCTAGCTTCCACATCAACAAGAGCCTTCCCTGTAGCAAGGAAAGGTCTTCCAAGTACAGTCAACACCAGTCCACTTCACAATAAAAAATGACAAAATCCGCTGAAAAAATGAACTTATCAACCCAAACCAATACATCTTCAATAACTCCAAACGATATCTTTATGGTACGATCGTTCATTTGTAATCTTATAGATGTGGGTCTTGGTTTCCTAATTTCCAAAGTCTTGAAAATCGAATAGGGCATCAATTCAATAACTCACAAAGAGCTTTAGCAAACTCGGCACTCCGAATGGTACAACAAATTGTGAAAGCACTGAGATCTTCCAATTTTGGAGCCATGAAATGCACAATTGCACTCACTTGACGAGTACTTTGATAGTTTCAAAATGCATTGACCGCCTCTTTGTCACCAAATCCTTCATAAACTTTGCATAACCGGGCATTTTTTCCAAGGCTTCAACTAATGGCACATTTATCAAGGGACTCTTCATCATGTCAATGAACTTTTAAAATTATTTCTTACCATTTTTCTTGGCAATCCTTTGAGGATATAGATAAGGAGTCGTAGGCAATGGTGCCTTAGCCTTTTGCACTACCGGTTCTGGTATGTCAATAACATGATCCCTAGACGGGTTTACTTCCTCTTTAGTCTATTTTACCTTGTCATCAATATCACTCCGCACTTCGTCATTTGCTTGCTACATATTGCTTGGGACCTCTTCTTCTTCTACCATTTGCTCATCATCCACAAGTTGCCTTTGGCCCGAGGTTGGTGCCTTCCCACCTCTTCCACTTCTTATAGTTACGGCCATGGCATGCCCCATGTTGTTCCCACCCTTTGTTTTCACCACCGTGTCACTTGGTAGTGCCCCCTTAGGACGAGAATTTAAAGCTAGAGTGATTTGCCCCATTTGCACTTCTAAGTTGTGGATCGATGTGCTGTGTGAAGCAAGTTGGGCATCAAAATCGGCATTCTTCTCCATCATTTGCTTGATCATGTTCGCAATACGATCCATTTCATTATTGGAAAAACTAGGACCACGGGAAGGATAAGGAGGCGGGTAGCTCGGTTGTTGATACATCGGGGACCCTTGAAAACCCGACTCCCACTTTCCTTGATTGTTACTCCAACCGCCTTGATTATTGCCACCCTAATTTCCTTGGTTGTTGTTGTTATGCCAATTCCCTTGATTATTGCCGCCACTCCAATTTCCTTGATTGTTGTTTTTATTCCAATTGCTTTGATTGTTTCCACCACTCCAACCTTAGTTGTGAGAATTTCAATTGTCTTGACTATTTTGAGGTCTCCATTGTTGTTGTCTAGGGCCTTGGAAGTTGTTTCTTTGCCCTTGAAAGTTGTTCACATATTGGACCTCTTCTTCTTGTTCATTGTAAGAGTCATCTTGATCAAATCCACTATCATCTTGCATAAAATTTCCCACTCTTTGTTGCACTTATGTACCCCTTGTTCTCCGTTTGTTCATCACCATACTTACTCCCTCCATTGCATTGACTTTCCTCTGGTTTTGCACTTGTTGAATTTGAGCCTTTGCCAATTGGTTAATGGTGGTAGTCAATTCGGCTATGGCTTGTCCATGGTCATGCGACTCTTTGTGAAAGAGAATCACATTGGGATCACTTTCTGGAACATTCGCACGGGATTGCCACGTCGATGAAGTATCCTCCATCTCATCCAAAATATCACACTCCTCCGCATAAGTAATAAATGGGGATTTTGACTACTTATTAGCGCCTTTTAGCTTTCGTTTTAGTCTAAAAGCGTTTAATTTTGTTCCCGAAAACTGATAAAATGTGCTTGATTGTGGAATATTGGAAGATGAAGTCCCGAGACGAAATCTAACTCAAGAACGAGTAATCTGAACTTAAGGACAAAAGAGGCACAAAAGCTCAATTGTGTGAACCGTAGAATATCATATGCGGCCGAAGGTTATGAAGAAAAATCCATCAGATATTGGTGCAATGTGCGGTCCGCACATGAATTGCGCGGCCGCAAAAGCTGGGCCAGAACCAAAGTTCATAGAATCTACATTTCAAGTCTATCAAAAGTGCAGACCGCACAATTATTGTGCGGCCGCAAAGAAGAGCTATGCGGTCGCAACTACAATTGTGCGGACCGCAGAAGAGCAAGGTACGACCGTAGTTACAAATCTGCGGATTGTAGAAAGAGTGCAGTGCGGCCGTAGACTTCCAATCCTGTCAAGATGAAGAAAAATGCGGACCGCATATGGAATTGTGCGGCCGCAGAACCTCCGAAAGGGCATTTTTGTCCAAAATTTCCAGGACTGTATAAATAGAAGAGTTTCACTTTTAAGGTCAACTTTTGACATCAACTGCTACAGTAGACATTTTCTTTTACTATTTTAGTAGTTTTTGCTATTTTGAGCTATTTGAACATAGATTTTATCATGTTAATTAGCAATATGAGTTCAATTATCATTTCTTCTTCTATTTCTTCCATTTCAAGCATGAGTAGCAAGATTTTCATTAGGGTAGTGACCCAACCCTAGTGTGTAAACCTAATGGGTGTTTAATTTATTGCTTGTCATGGTTGGATGTTTATTATTTAGCCCTGTTCTTACTTTATTTTGTGGAATTAATGATTGCAAAGATTAGTTCATGCCTATTCGATTTGGTCTTTACTTGAGAAAAAGAGACTTAGTCTAGGAAAACTTGGGTAACCAGAAATTGGGTCAATCAAGATATTGATAAGCCCAATTAAAGGGTTGAACCTAGAGATAATAACAACCTGACTAGAGCTTTTATCAACCATTTTGTTCAATACCCATTTGGAATTGAGAAAGCCAAATTGGGCAAAATCACTCTCTGACCGAACGGTATTGAGTGGGTAATTGAGTTTTGATATCTATAATACACCTCAGCCAATAAAAAAATCTCTAAAGTTCATAACCCATTAGGCAAACACCTAGGTGAAGGTCATAGCCCTAGGCCTTTTACAACATTTGAAAAACAACAAAAACAATCTTCTAGTTTTATTGCTTAAATTGCAAACATAGTTTAAATTAGACTTTAAAACAACCAAACTTTGCGGAATAGTAAATTTAGATAAACAAACTCTCACGCTACGATATACACTGCTAACTCCCACATATATATCTCCATGCGAAATTCGACCCCGACTCTTGTTGGGTATTATTATTGCATCGACCATTTTCATAATATCAAAATAAGGTGTGAAATTGGACGAGATCAATAATGCGTATTTATGAAGTTCCCACAAGCAAGTTGACTCACTACACATTGGTTGGTTGCATTGATCCCCCGATAGAAAGTTTGTTGAATCATGTTCTCTGTCATATCGTTATTGGGACACTATTTCACCATTGTTCTAGACCGTTCCCATATCTCATGTAGTGGTTCATTGGGCTCCTACTTTAATGCTAGAATTTCATCCCGAAGTATAGCGATTTAAATTTCTCCGCCAATTCATCCCAAGTATGAATGGAATGGTTTGACAAATATTCCAGCCAATCTAAATCTTTCCGCGTATAGAGAAGGGAAAAAACCTTAGCCTCAAAGCATCCTCGGAGATATTTGTTTTTTTACTACCCCAACACGTATCTACGAACCCCTTCAAGTATTTGTATGCATTTTGAACCGGTGCACCGGTGAAGAACCCTCGTTGTTCGAGCAAAGTGAGCATCACTTTGGTTATTTGAAAGTTTCCTGTCCTAATACGGGAAGGGACTATTGCACTTGCATATCCTTCATTCGGAAACACTCGGTGGGGAGCCGCTTGTGGTGGAGGTGGGGGCGGAGCGGGCACATTGGCATGATGCACTTGGCCTCGTCTATTGGCTTGAGGTTCAAGAGGGACCTCATCCATTTGATCATCCTCAAAGTTCACATCCCCCAGAGCTATGTTTCTAAGCTCATTATTAGCCATGATTGCACCTACAATTTCTCAAACACGTTAGTAACAAGGAAGGAAAAGAAGATATTCCAAAAAAACACCTAAATATATAGCTAACAATGTTTTTAACTCCCCGGCAACAACGCCAAAAATTGATCTCGTCCAATTCACACCTCAAATCGAGGATATGGAACGATCGATTACAATAAAAGTAACCTAACAAAGAATCGGGATTGAATCCACATGGAGCTATATATGGGAGTTAGGAGTATATATTGTAGAACGTGAGTTTGAACTACCTTAATTTACACTTCCACAAATTAGTTTTGTTTCTATGTCTAATTTAAAACTAAGATTGCAAAGTTAAGAAATAAAACTAAGATAATTGTTTTTGTTGTTTTTCAAGTTTTGTAAAAAGCCTAAGGTTATGACCATCACCTAGGTGTTTGCCTAATGGGATATAAACCTTAATGCTTGTTTTGTTGATCGGAATATATTATAGCTATCAACTCTCAATCACCCACTCAATACCTCTCGGTTAGATGATTTTTCCCAATTTGGATTTCTCAAATCCCAATGGGTATTGCACAAAACAGTTGATAAAAACTCAAGTAGGGTTATAACTATCTCTAGGTTGAACCCTTTAATTGGGTTGATCAATCTCTCGATTGACCCAATTTCTTGTTAGCCAAGATTTCCTAGACTAAGTCTCTCTTTCTCAAGTACAGACTAAGTCAAATAGGCATGAACTAGTGTTTGCATTCATTAATTCGAAAAATTAAAGAATGAACAAGGCTAAATAATAAACACCCAATTATATATAAACACTAAATTAGATACCCATAAGGTTTACACACTAGGGTTGGGTCACAACCCTAGTAAAAATCTAGCTACTCAAGCTTGAAATTGAATAACTAGAAGAAGAAATACTAATTAAACTCATATTGTAAAATAAAAATGATAAACTCTATGTTAAAATATCGCAAAATATACATAACTACTCAAAGAAGCAAAGAAAAATGGCTACAGGAGTTGCTGATGTCAAAATTTGACCTAATTTTGTGAAACTCGTCTATTTATACAGGGTTGGAAATTTTGGACAAAAATGCCCTTCGGGAGGTTCTGCGGCCGTGCAATTCCATGTGCGGTTCGCAGAAGTATTTATCTTGTAGGAACTGGGATTCAACGGCCACACAATTCTCAATTACGGCCGCAATCTGGTCTTTTGCGGTCTGCATCTTTACTTATATGACCGCAAGGCTCTTATTCTACGGCCGCACAATTATTGTGTGGTACGCAATGTTGAGGGACTTGGACTTTGGAAAATTGCACACACTCTGAAGTTGATCTCCAATTCTTCATTTGCGGCCACACAATTCTTGTGCGATCCGTAGTTTGTCTAGGAACACTGTTGGGATTCTCTTCATTGTTTGCGGCCGCAGAACTAATTTTTCGGTCCCCACTTTGCAAGATCTTGTACCTTTTGTTTCCTTCTGTTTTGATTACTCATTTTTGAGTCAGATTTCATCTCGGGGTCCAACTTCCAACATTCCTGCGATTTTGCACATTTCATCAGTTTTGGGAACACAATTCATCGCTTTTAGACTAAAACAAAAGCTAAACGGTGCTAATAAGTAGTCAAAATTCCCACTTATAAAAGTGTGCCTAAAAATGTCGAGCTTAGGCCTTTGGATGGGGACGAGGACTTGCATGTTAGTTCTCCTACTTTGAGGCAAGCTAGAGAGAGGAAAAGAAGGAGGGCTTTGAGTTCCCGGGGATCGGAGAAAAAGAAAACAAGGAGAAGGCTGGTGCGCAAGCCAAAGGAATACACCATCTCCCAAGCACCAGCTTTGAACTTGCTCTATCGTCTTAGCGACGAATCCGAGGGGGAAGAGCCTTTTGTTTTTGTGGCCCGCGAGCCGTCACCCCTCGAAGAGTAGGGGCCGTTGATCTAGAGTCCCGTGAGGTTGATCTTCCTCAGGTTAGGGAAGTTGATGACGAGGCCGGGGATGAGGCTTCCCAGGATGCGGGAACTGCCCCCAAGGAGGCACTTGGTGTGATATACATCACCAGGTCACCCTCGTTTACCGAGTCTATGTATAACGAGGCCCAAATGGTGAAAGAACAACTCAATGACGGGGCATATAGAGTGGACGACCCCCTCCGCTATTTTTTTGATAGTGCGGATTCTACCTCCACGGAGGACCGGTTAGGTGACTTATATGTACTAAGGAAAAGTTCATCCACGGGTCTGGTGGGCCTAACTCGAGCTCGAGACTGGTCGATCGGTTCCCTTCTCCAAGTGCGGATCCTGGTCGAAAGAGGTCAATTATCATTAGTATTTCGAAGGATGTCGAGGTTCTTTCCTCCCCCGTGGGGATAGCCAGTTACCTCTGGTTCCTGGTGACTGAAGAATACCAGGCCAAAATAGATGAGGTAGACTCGCCATGCATGTTCAATGAAGCACAACAGGCATTGAATCGGGTAACTCTTGAAAATTCTCGATGATTCCAATTTTTCTTCTGATATTTGAAATAATTTTTTGGTAATTCTAATATCTTCCTCGTATTTGTAGGCCTCGGTGCTCCACCACGAGACCTTTATCTGGTACCGAGATGAGTTGAGCCAACTCGATGTCGAAGCCAAAGAGCTTGCTAATAAAGAAAACATGTATAAACTTCTCAACGAGCAACGTGAGGGTGAAATCAAGAGCCTCCAAGCCAAGTTGGATGCGGCTTAGAAAGAACATGCCGGCCTGTTGGAACAGGTAAACCTTTTTGAAGTTAGTGATAATGAGCTAGACACGGTGTCAAATGGTCAAAATACACAAGTCTAGCAAAAGGTTGATCAGGTTGACCAGCTCCGGGCTGAGATGGAAGAAATCTAGGCCATGGCCAAGGGGTGGAAAGGTAAGATTGGCTGGTTGGCTTCTAAAAAATAAACAGCCAGGGAGCATTTGGCCTCGGGGGAGGCTCAACTTCTATCGATAAAGGAGAAGGCAGAGGCACGGTCATGGAAAATTTAGGAGCTCCAGTTTCATTTGAGCTTGGTTGTTGCCGATCGCGAAACCCTCGCCAAGGAGCTCAAAGCAACCAAGTCAGTGGTTGCAATAGCCAAGGTCGATGCCGACGAGATGGTGGCCCAGTACAAAGCTGATGTTGAGGCTACTCAGGAATGCCTAAAGGCCATAGTTGATCATACAGAGTGGCAGTCCTGAAGGGAGGCTCTTGAAGAGGTTCATGGCAGGGGGTTCGATTTATCCCCCGAGCTTGAAAATGTTAAGAGGCTCGAGGCTGAGGCCAAAAAGTTGGCGTACCCCGAGAATGAAGATTCTGAGGGTTCGGAAGGATCCGAGGACGGGGAAGATTAAGACGGTGATGAGGGGGCCCCCGGTGAGGATTAGGCTTCTTAGGTTCCCTGTAATTTTTTGCTTTTGGACCTTTGTATTTTGTTGGGGTCGTCTGGCCTTTGTAAAAATTTGCGTGTATATATATATATATATATAAGTCTTTTTCCCTTCAGCAATATTGAAGTTTGATTTTTTTTTGCTTTTTTCTTTATGATTGCAAAGATTTCGGATGCCTTAACATGTAATAATTAGGTCTTATTTGGAGGTTCAAATATTTATTCGTTTCAGAGTCTATTTTGCTTAGGGATTGTGAGGGGGCTTGGTACGACCGAAATCTTTCCCTGTAGTGTTCACTTATAATTTTTTATAATTTTGACAGCAATATCATTCGAACCGGTTTAGAAATTTTGAAGGCCTTATGTTTTGGTTACGGATCTCGGACATCTCCAAGCCGTTCTAGGATGATCGTAGACTTTCAAAATGCGGGTATTTCCCAATGGGATCGTTACCCCAAGTTATCCGAGCTTGCCCGAGATAATAGTCCACGAATGGGGATGGCCGTAGACTTTAAAGTTTGGGCACTACCTAATAGGTCTTGTGCCCCCAGGCTTCGATACCCAGGTCGTCCGAGATTTTCTTTAGACGATAGTTCACGAGTGATGGTGATCCTTTGAACCTGGATAGAGCTGGCCCTTGGTCTCGATATCTTTAGGGGACCAAATATAGAAATTTTTAAGAGACGATATATTTATCCGCAATGTAGAAAATTTATTTCATTTCTGTGCGTAACATGCAAGGCTGCAAATGTGTACATTCTTCATGTGAGAGCTTGGGTGGTCTATGTGGGCATGGTTAATTTAACCGTTTGTCCCTTACAATAAATCCTATCCACCGAGCCTAGGTAGTTCAAGCATAAATTTCTCTCCTTGTCAAATCATTATCGAGGGTGATGGCCCCCAGTATTGGAGGCCGATCATAGAGAGGCCTCGATTATTGTTGATGTGATCCTTGAATCCAGTCTTCCATTCTAAGTTAGCATGATCTATTGTTGCCTCATTAAAAATCTTCCTGGAAAACCCATTTGGGACAAAACCGGTCTAACAAAAAAAGAGTGCAACGCGTGCTTTTAGGCCTAATAGTTGTATCGTCCTTTGATCGTTACCAGCAAGTGTTAGTCTAATATGTAAAGAAAACAAATGAATGGCATCGTACCACAACAGTAGTATCGTTTTAAGTGGGCCACGTTCCAGTTGTTCGACAGTCTCTCATCGTTCAAAGCTTCAAGTTTGTATGATCCTTTGCTTGTTATCTTGATAATTCGATATGGACCTTCCCAATTCGGCCCCAGTTTCCCCTCGCTCGGGTTCCAGGTGCTCAACGTCACCTTCGTTAACACCAAGTCACTGATACTGAAGTGCCGAAGGTTGTCTCTTCAATTGTAATACCTTTCAATTCGTTGCTTTTGGGCGGCCATTCGGATGAGGGTGCCCTCACGCCTTTCATCTAGTAGTTACAGGATCGTATTCATGGCCTCATCATTGAATCTTTGGTCGCATATCGGAACCTAAGGATCGATTCTCCTACTTTGACCTGTATTAGAGCTTCGGCGCCATAAACCAACAAGAATGGGGTGGACCTAGTACTGGACTTCGTGGTCATACGGTATGCCCATAAGACATCGGGCAAGAATTCTTTCCATTTTCCTTTGGCATCGATCAACCCCTTCTTGAGGTTTAGGAGTATGTTTTTGTTGGTGGACTCTGCTTTCCCGTTCCCACTATGGTGGTAGGGTGTTGATATGATCCTTTTGATCTTATGGTCTTTGAGAAACTTGCTTAATTTGTTGCCGATGAACTGTTTCTTGTTGTCGCACATGACCTCGGACGACATTACGAACAGGCATATTATGTGGTCCCAAATGAAATCAATGACGTCCTTCTCCCTGCCTCTCTCATATGCCTAGGATTCTACCCACTTAGAAAAATAGTCAGTCATAAATAATATAAATTGAGCCTTACGGGGTGCCCAAGGAAGGGGGCCGACGATTTCCATCCCCCATTTCACGAACGACCAGGGTGAGAAGACCGAATGCAGAAACTCTCCGGCTGAAGAATCATCGGAGCATGCCTTTGACATTCATTTTCGTACGAACTCCTTTGCGTCCTTTTCCATGCCACTCCATTAGTAGCCAGCTCTGATTATTTTCCAAACTAATGATTTGGCACCTGAATGATTTATGCAGGTGCCTTCGCGGACCTTTCTCATAACATACTTGGTATCTCCCGGTCCTAGACATATTGAAAGTGGGCCATCGAATGTTCTTCTGAATAGGGTACCGTCTTCAGACAAGCTGAACTGGGCCGCCTTTGTACACTTATCCCTCGATTCTTTAGGATTCGAGGGTAGTTTTCCGGTCTTTAGGTACTCTATATATTTGTTTCTCCAGTCCCAAGATAGGATTGTTTAGTTTATCTCGACATGAACTTCTTCCACTTGCAATCTCATGAGTTGTACGATCGCCCCTGAGTTGAAAACATCGTTATCGACTGCTGATAAGTTAGCAAGGGCATCGGCCTCACTGTTTTGATCCCGGGTACATGTTGTAGAGTCCACTCCTTGAATCGACGTAACGTTACCTGCAACTTATCTAGGTACCTTTGAATTCATTCCTCTCTGACCTCGAACAACCTATTAACTTTGTTCACCACAAGGAGAGAATCAAACTTAGCTTCAATCACCTCTGCCCCTAAGCTTTTCACTAGTTCGAGACTTGTAACCATGGCCTCATATTCGGCCTCTTTATTAGTCAATTTTATTGTTCAAATAGATTGTCTAACTACGTTTCCTGTTGGTGGCTTCAATATGATGCCAAGTACGGACCCTTTTGCGTTCGAGGCACCATTCGTAAATAGGGTCCAGATTCCCGAAGAAGTCCCCGAGTTCAACAATAACTCTGTTTCGACCTCGGGTATTAGGGCCGATGTAAAGTCGGCCACAAAGTCTGCCAAAATTTGAGATTTAATGGCGGTCCGGGGCCGATATTCGATATCGTATCCACTGATCTCTACCATTTGGCCAATCGTCCCTATAGATAGGGTTTATGCATTACATTCCTTAATGGGAAAGTAGTTACAACACATATGGGGTGACATTGAAAGTATGGTTTCAGCTTTCTAGAGGCACTTAGCAAAGCGAGCACCAATTTTCCAGGCGAGGATACCTAGTTTCGGCCTCCCCTAGAGTCCTGCTAACATAATAGATTGGAAGTTGTGTACCTTCCTCTTTTTGGACCAGGACTTCACTTATCACTATCTCGGATACTGCTAAGTACATGTATAAATGCTCGTCTGTCTTTGGAGTATGAAGCAAAGGTGGGCTCGAGAGATACCGCTTGAGTTCCTCCAAGGCTCGTTGGCACTCCGGGGTCCATGAGAAGTTATTCTTTTTCCTTAACAGTGAGAAGAGCCGGTGACTTTTGTTGGAGGACCTCGAGATGAATCGGCCCAGGGCGGCTCTTTTTCCTTGGTGGAAAAGTTCTAGATATCTTCAACTTCTAACTCCTCCCTTATTTAGGATAGAGTTCTCTTCGAGTAAGGAGTCCTTCTCCTTATCAATTATGCAACCTTTTCGTTCACAAAATATCAGATATAACCACTTAAGCTTATCACCTTCACGTCCATGCCTTGTGCCCAAATTATGCCCGTATCTGTGTACACTGTGTATGGACCTGATTCATGCTTGAGTTTCTTTGTCAATCATCAAAACAAACTTCAATTGGGCCAACAAATTAGCAATAGGATACAACAGATAGACACATAATCATATGAGAAAATCAACTAAAGTAAAATAAAGATGCGTTAAAGACTAATCCCTCCGGTCCATAATAAATGACCAATTTACTTTTTCATTTTGGTCCAAAATAAGTGTCCATTTATATAATCAAGGAAGAATTCAATTTGTTTTTATAAAATAACCCCTATGTACATGTCACGACCCGAAATCCCACCTTCAGACCATGAATGCGTCTAACGTTGCACCTGCTAAACAAGCTAACATATTGATTCTATTATCTTATTAACACTGAATCAAACAGAAATAACTAGAACAATTATATGCAAGGTACGAAGATAAGTAAATTCAGAACTAATAATAAGTCTCGATACTACATCCCGTTAACAAAT
This sequence comes from Nicotiana undulata, assembly GCA_005239495.1. NCBI lineage: Eukaryota > Viridiplantae > Streptophyta > Magnoliopsida > Solanales > Solanaceae > Nicotiana > Nicotiana undulata. The sequence continues at coordinate 115,496 of ML287037.1, read as the reverse complement.
CCCAGAATCTGGAGTCATTAACTCACGAACTGTCTATAAGATTTCTACATAAAAGGTCCGAAGAAATAATACATAATCTGTCTTAGAAAAACTATGAGAAAAACAAGACAGGATAGAAGGTAAGGATACAGGAGACGCCAAGGCCCACGAACGTCTGCGGGTCTACCTTGAAATCTCCGAAGTGGACTGAAGGATACTCCCTCTATCGGTGCCCACTGGGTCCGGCTACAGGATCTGCACAACATAAATAAGTGTAGATGTAGCATCAGTACAACCGACCCCATGTACTGATTAAGTGCCGAGCCTAACCTCAGCCGAAGTAGTGACGAGGCTAGACACGACAACGATAATCTACCTGTACAGTTCTACAAAAATATAGCAGGAAAGTAACAGAGATTTAACAGTTAAGCAAGTAATACAGGGACAAGTAAGGGGCAACAAGTAGGGATCAACATGAGATAAGGAATATAATAATTAAGTAAACACATAAATGAATAGCACGGCATCACCCTTCGTGCTTTTACTCTCGTCCTCACGATGCAACATGTAAATATATGAAATGAATGGCACGACATCACCCTTCGTGCTTTACTCTCTTCCTCACAGTGCAATAATGAACAAATGGAATAAATGACATGGCATCACCCTTCGTCCTTTACTCTCTTCCTCACAGTGCAATAATGAATAAATGGAACGGCATCACTCTTCGTTATTTTATCCTCTTCCTCACAATGCAATGATCGAATAACTGATATTAATGATATGAATGAATGGCACGGCATCACCCTTCGTGCTTTACTCTATTCCGCCCAAGTATCATCAACAACAAATAACAACTTGGCAAGGAAATCAATTACAGATAATTCAATTCATAACCACCCGGCAAGGGGAAATATCAACCAAAATAAACATATTTGCCCGGCAAGGGTCTCAGCTATAACCAAATCTTTACGAGAACATATCTTAATGAATTGGGACCTCAACTAGGCCATCACAACACAATTCTTAACCAAGTATTCTTCACAGTTAAATAACTTCCCAAAAGAAACTACTTAATAACACAATAATTATTGAAGTAATAACAAGAAATTAACCAAATTAGAATCACGGGCATGCTTGACAAACAATACATAGGTACTCGTAACCTCACCTATGCATTGAACATGATAAGACACGTAGCACACACTACCTATTCCCTCACCAAAGTTAGGCAAGACACTTACCTCGGCTCCAAAAATGCAAGTCAAGCCTCTAACACTGCCTTTCCTCTCGAATCCAACTCCGAAACAATAGTATCTAATCATAATTAACTTAATATCATCAATATTGACTCAATAATTCTATCCCAAAGTCTAATTATTCATTTCCTAATATTCTTCCAAAAATTCCAAAATTCGACCCCGGACCTGCTTGGTCCAAACACGAGGCTCGGACCAAAACCCGATCACCCATTCCCCCACGAGCCCGAATATATAATTTGTTTTGGAATCCGACCCAAAAATGAGGTTGAATTTCCCAAAATCCCATAAACCCTAACTCTACCCAAAACCCCTAATTTCTACTTTTAATTTCATGATTTTAGACCTAGATTCTAGTGATTAGTTGATGAAAGTGAGATGAAATGGTGTTAAGAACACTTACCTATGGAGCTATAGAGGAAAAACCCTTCAAAAAACGCCTAGGTGGGTTGGGGAAGAAGAAGAGTTGTGAAATATAATGAAAATCCCGAAATATTTCTGTTTTGGACCTTTAAAAGCGACTGGGCAAAAATGCTTTCCGCATTCGCGGGCCCCAGGACGCGTTCGCGGAGGTTTGAGATTCCTGGCCTATGCGCTCGCGATTGTGGGGCCGCGTTCGCATAGGTATAAGACCCCCAACCCTCCCCAGGTCATTTAACCCAGTGCGTTCGTGATTGAAGTAACGCGTTCGCATAGGGTCCCCTGCCCAAAGGTATGCGTTCGCACTGACTACGCTAGCCCCACCCCGCGTTCGCACAGGACACTTAACCCAGATCCCCCCGACCCCACTTTTACCCTATGCGTTCGCAACCTCTTGAGTGTGTTCGCATAGGGTTAATACACCTGGACACCAGAAAATGAAGACAAACCAGATTTTCTAACTTTATACACCCCGTTATCTACCCGAAACTCACCCGAGCCCTCGGGACTCAAAACAAAAAATACACACGACTCCCAAATCATCCTACTGACTTATTCAAGTACTAAAACCACCGAAATAACATCAAAATCAATGAATTAAACACAAAAATCTATGAAAATCCTCAGAAACTTCATTAACCTTTAACTTTTCCATTTTCGATCCGAAACTCGTCAAATCAAGTCCGTTTTATACGAAATTTTACAGATAACTCACATAACACATATTAAACCTGTTCCGAGCTCCGCAACCATAATACAGGACCGGTAACACAGTTTTCATATTAATTATCATTTTCAATAACCTTTATATTTTTCAGAAAATAATTTTCTTTAAAAATTTATTTCTCGGGCTTGGGACCTCGGAATTCGATTCCGGGCACACGTCCAAGTCCCATATTTTCCTACGGACCCTCCGGGACTATCAAATCACGAGTCCGGGTCCGTTTACCAAAAATGTTGACCAAAGTCAACTTTAATCAATTAATTATTAGAAATTCAACTTTTCATGAAGTTTTAACCTACAAGCTTTCAGGCTACACGCCCGGGATGCGCACGCATATGGAGGTGAGATTAACGGAGGCTTTTGGGGCCTCGAAACACAGATTTAACTAAATTAACATAGGATGACCTTTTGGGTCATCACAATCTCCACCTCTAAAACAAACGTTCGTCCTCGAACGGACATAAAAAGGTACCTGAGTCTTAGAAAATATGGGGATAACGGCTCCGCATATCGGACTCAGACTCCCAAGTACCTGCCTCAGCAGGCTGACCTCTCCACTGAACACGAACCGAAGGGTAACTCTTCGATCTCAACTGACGAACCTGTCTAGCTAATATGTCTACTGGCTCCTCCTCATAAGTCAGATCCTTGTCCAACTGGACACCTCTGAAGTCAAGAACATGAGATAGATCCGCAATATACCTCCGGAGCATAGATACATGAAACACTGGATGTACGACTGACAAATGCGGTGGCAAGTTAAGTATGTAGGCCACCTCTCCTACCTTGTCCAAAATCTCGAATGGACCAATGTACCTAGGTCTCACCTTGCCCTTCTTTCCGAACCTCATCACGCCCTTCATAGGAGACACTCGAAGGAACACCTGGTCTCCTTTCATGAAAGCCAAATCTCGAACTCTGCAATCCGCATAACTCTTTTGCCTGGATTGAGTTGTACGAAGTCTATCCTGAATGATCTTCACCTTGTCCAAGGCATCCCGGACTAACTCGGAACCCAATAATCTAACTTCTCCCGGCTCAAACCATTCGACTGGAGACCGACATCGCCTACCATACAATGCCTCATAAGGAGACATCTGGATGCTCGACTGATAGTTGTTGTTGTAGGAAAACTCAGCTAAAGGCAAGAACTGATCCCATGAACCGCCAAAGTCAATGACACAAGCTCGCAACATATCTTCCAAAATCTGAATGGTACGCTCGGACTGTCCGTCCATGTGAGGATGAAATGATGTGCTCAACTCGATCTGTATGCCCAAATCTCGCTGAAATACTCTCCAAAAATGGGAGGTAAACTGAGTACCTCGGTCTGATATAATGGATATGGGCACAATGCAATCTGACAATCTCTCTCATATAGATCTTTGCCAACTTCTCCGCTGAATATGAAACCGACACCGGAATGAAATGTGCTGACTTGGTTAGCCTATCCACCACCACCCATACTGCATCAAACATCCTCCGAGTCCGTGGAAGCCCAACTAAAAAATCCATCGTGATACGCTTCCACTTCCACTCGGGAAGCTGAATTTGCTGCATCAAACCACCAGGTCTCTGGTGCTCATACTTAACCTGTTGGCAATTCAAGCACCGAGCTACATAAGCTACAATATCCTTCTTCATTCTACGCCAACAATAATACTTCCGCAAGTCCTAGTACATCTTGGCGGCGCACGGATGAATGGAATACCGGGAACTATGGGCCTCTTGCAATATCAACTTACGAATACCATCAACATCGGGTACACAGATACGACTCTGCATCCTCAAGAATCCCTCATCATCAACCGTAACTTGATTGGCATCACTATGCCTGACTCTGTCTATGAGAACACATAAATGATGATCATCATACTTCCTGGCCCGAATACGATCATACAAGGAAGAACGGGCTACGGTATGGGCCAACACACTGCCAGTCTCAGAAACCTCTAATCTCACAAATCGGTTGGCTAAAGCCTGAACATCCAAAGCAAGAGGTCACTCTCCAACTGATAAATAGGCAAGACTACTCATGCTGACTGACTTCCGGCTCAAAGCATCGGCCACCACATTGGCCTTCCCCGAATGATAAAGAATAGTAATATCATAATCCTTCAACAACTCTAACCACCTTCTCTGCCTCATGTTAAACTCCTTTTGCTTGAACAAATATTGCAAACTCTTGTGATCAGTGAATACCTCACATGGCACCCCATACAAATAATACCTCCAAATCTTCAAGGCATGAACAATCTCCGCTAACTCCAAGTCATGAACTGGATAATTCTTCTCATGAACCTTCAACTGACGAGAAGCATAGGCTATGACCTTGCCATCCTGCATCAACACTGCACCAAGCCCAATCCGTGAAGCATCACAATACGCGGTATATGGTCCTGAACCTGTGGGAAAAACTAACACCGGTGCCGTGGTCAAGGCTGTCTTGAGCTTCTGAAAGCTCGCCTCGCACTCATCCAACCACCTGAACTGGGCACCCTTCTGAGTCAATCTGGTCATCGGGGCTGCAATCGATAAAAATCCCTCCACAAATCGACGATAATAACCTGCTAGACCCAAGAAACTCTAAATCTCCGTAGCTGAAGTGGGCCTAGGCCAATCTCTAACTGCTAAAACCTTCTTGGGATCCACCTGAATACCCACTGCCGACACGACGTGGCCCAGAAATTCCACAGAACTCAACCAGAACTCGCACTTAGAAAACTTGGCGTACAACTGCCTATCCCTCAGAGTCTGGAGGACAACCCGAAGATGTTGCTCATGCTCCTCTCGACTACGGGAATATATCAAGATATCATCAATAAACACAATCACGAACGAGTCCAAATAAGGCCTGAATACCCGATTCATCAACTACATAAAAGCAGCGGGGGCATTTGTCAACCCAAACGACATCACCAAGAACTCATAATGCCCATAACGAGTGCGAACGACCGTCTTTAGGGACCTCAGACGCCCTAATCCTCAACTGATGGTACCCAGATCTCATATCAATCTTGGAGAACACTGTAGCACCCTGAAGCTGGTCAAATAAATCGTCAATCCTCGACATATGGCACTTATTCTTAATAGTAACCTTGTTCAATTGCTGGTAGTCAATACACACCTTCATTGAGCCATCTTTCTTCTTAACAACCAACACTGGAGCACCCCAAGGAGAAACACTAGGCCTAACGAAGCCTTTACCCAACAAATCTTGTAACTACTCCTTCAATTCCTTCACAATATTGATATCGAGATACGATGCTTGAAGACCTCATAATTACCCAAAATAACGTGCCTCATCTAACGCCACCTGGGGCATGCACCTACCTTGTAGGTTAAGGCTCCATAATTAGAGCACGAATTTGGAAAATTACGCATAAATAATTAATTAGTTTATTTATTTATTTATTATTATTATTATTATTATTATTATTACTCCTATTTTATACATAAATCTTTAACAATCATGACTTCCTACCAGTACTATAGAAAAATAAAGAAACAAAATTTAATTCACAAGGGAGAATTTAAACACAAGAATTTCCATCACAAGGATCTTGTCTTTACATAACTTTCACCGCGGCTCGAGGCCTGGTCTAAATATACCAAATTATATTAACACGCGAGGATCTCGTCCTCAATTCTGAATCACAAGTAATATGCATATCGCCAATCAAAATATTCCATTTCCTTCATTTAAATATTTTCCGTTAAGCAAAATTTCAACACGTAATGGTAAACACAATTATCTCCATAGAATTTCTCAATACAAGTATTCACATAAGTAGATTTTTGAGTTACGAAGCTCAACCGAACGAGGAGCATATTAAAAGAATTTTATTAGATAAGCATAACCGAATTAAGTTCAGAAATTCATCACTTTATAATAACTAGAGATTGTCCTTTTAATGAAATCATTTAATGTAACGGCCTCATCCATACCATAGAAAATATATCAACAGACTGGGTCTCCACCTCTAGGAATCTAACCTCCACTTTCGACATTCCGACTCCTTTTTCCCTAGGTGGTCATGTATCATGTAGTTGAGTTGTAGCTGAAATGGGGCACGTAGCTTGAGTGCTCTGATGAAATATGACTCTCCCAAGTCTAGGGCAATTTCTACCACTAGCCGACATAAAGTATCAACTTGCCCTGAGTTGTCTGAAATTTTTACAATCATTTTTGAGTTCTTTAATGAGTCTGGGGACTCACCCTCTGACTGTACGAACCAACGTAGGAGTATGACGGGTAAACTTATCGAACATGATGGCATATTCTGATACCGTCGTATAACATGACGCTACCGTGACTTCCACGCTGAGTAAACTTTTGTAGACTTAAAGTTGTTTGAATGACTCCCTTGGTACTGAAGTATAGGGTTATTAAGGAGGTAGACATACCGAAGTTCCCAGCTTTATCTCTTGTAAAGAGAAAAATCCCCGACCTTATACATTCCAAACCACACTGATATGACACGCGGCCTCACAATCTATTCCTTGACAGTGGAATTCCCCCACGTGGCATGAAGTCATAGGTCACAATACCTGATAATCCACAATGTTAAACTTCACAGCTCATATAAATCAACTATGTTGCTTTACACTTATTCCCATGGTGTGCAATACTTCATGGAAGCGAAAAAGAAAATCACGTGGGTCTTCAAAAGATATACCACTGAAATGGAGTGGAACTTGTTTGGTAACTTGTCCAACCTCAATAAACGGACTAGTGGATCCTGCAATGATGGAGTAGCTATAAATCCTTCCGGAATCTGAACTAGTCCAACATGTGCTGACTGAGCTAGAACCTCCGCATCCAGATCCATTTGAGACTGTACAATAGGTGCTGGTGTTCGAGCTTTAGACTTTTCTCTGCTTCTGTCTTTTCCCTTGATCGTAGCCATCATTGGGGCTTCATCTCTTGTCCAGTCGTAGACGCTTCGCATGTTGTCGAGATTAGTGAGAGGACAAAAGTAGGCAAGTTCAGTCATCTATGATAGAATAAATTCGCACGATGGAGATGAAGAGACGTGGAGTTATTCCTAACTTTGCAGCCTCCGGGGGATAAGTACAGACGTCTCCGTACCGATCCCTCAGACTCTACCAAGTTTGTCCGTGAGTTGTGAGACCTACAACCTAGGGCTCTGATACCAACTTGTCACGACCCAAAATCCCACCTTTAGGCCGTGACTGCGTCTAACGTTGCACCCGCTAGACAAGCCAACGTATTGATTCTATTATCTTATTAACACTGAATCAAACAGAAATAACTAGAACCATTATATGCAAGGTCCGAAGATAAGTAAATTCAGAACTAATAATAAGTCTCAATACTACATCCCGTTAACAAATCCCAGAATCTGAAGTAACTAACTCACGAACTGTCTATAAGATTTCTACATACAAGGTCCGAAGAAATAATACATAATCTGTCTCAGAAAAACTATGAGAAAAACAAGACAGGATAGAAGGTAAGGATAGAGGAGATGCCAAGGCCCACGAACGTCTGCGGGTCTACCTTGAAATCTCCGAAGTGGACTGAAGGATACTCCCTCTATCGTTTCCCACTGGGTCCGGCTACGGGATCTTCACAACATAAAGAAGTGCAGGTGTCGCATCAGTACAACCGACCCCATGTACTGAGTAACTGTCGAGCCTAACCTTGGCCGAAGTAGTGACGAGGCTAGACACAACAACGATAATCTACCTGTACAGTTCTACAAAAATATAGCAGGAAAGTAACAGAGATTTAACCGTTAAGCAAGTAATACGGGGACAAGTAATGGGGCAATAAGTAGGGATCAACATGAGATAAGGAATACAAATAAGTAAACAGATAAATGAATGGCACGGCATCACCCTTCGTGCTTTACTCTCTTCCTCACAGTGCAATAATGAATAAATGGAATAAATGGCACGGCATCACTCTTCGTGCTTTTACTCTCTTCCTCACAATGCAATGATCGAATAACTGATATGAATGAATGGCACGGCATCACCCTTCGTGCTTTACTCTCTTCCTCACAGTGCAATAATGAATAAATGGAATAAATGGCACGGCATCACTCTTCGTGCTTTTACTCTCTTCCTCACAATGCAATGATCGAATAACTGATATGAATGAATGGCACGGCATCACCCTTCGTGCTTTTACTCTCGTCCTCATAATGCAACATGTAAATATATGAAATGAATGGCACGACATCTCCCTTCGTGCTTTACTCTCTTCCTCACAGTGCAATAATGAATAAATGGAATAAATGGCACGGCATCACTCTTCGTGCTTTTACTCTCTTCCTCACAATGCAATGATCGAATAACTGATATGAATGAATGGCACGGCATCACCCTTCGTGCTTTACTCTATTCCTCACCCAAGTATCATCAACAACAAATAACAACTTGGCAAGGAAATCAATTACAGATAATTCAATTCATAACCACCCGGCAAGGGGGAATATCAACCAAAATAAACATATATAACCAAATCTTTACGAGAACATATATTAATGAATTGGGACCTCAACTAGGCCATCACAACACAATTCTTAACCAAGTATTCTCCACAGTTAAATAACTTCCCAAAAGAAACTATTTCATAACACGATAATCATTGAAGTATTAACAAGAAATTAACCAAATTAGACTCACGGGCATGCTTGACAAACAATACATAGGTACTCGTCACCTCACCTATGCATTGAACATGATAAGACACGTAGCACATAGCACACACTACCTATTCCCTCACCAAAGTTAGGCAAGACACTTACCTCGGCTCCAAAAATGCAGGTCAAGCCTCTAACACCGCCTTTCCTCTCGAATCCAACTCTGAAGCGATAGTATCTAATCATAATTAACTTAATATCATCAATATTGACTCAATAATTCAATCCCGAAGTCTAATTATTCATTTCCTAACATTCTTCCAAAAATTCCAAAATTCGACCCCGAGCCCGCTTTGTCCAAACACGAGGCTCGGACCAAAACCCAATCACCCATTTTCCCCCGAGCCCAAATATATAATTTGTTTTGGAATCTGACCCCAAAATGAGGTTTAATTTCCCAAAATCCCATAAACCCTAACTCTACCCCAAACCCCTAATTTCTACTTTTAATTTCATGATTTTAGGCCTAGATTCTAGTGATTAGTTGATGAAAGTCAGAGGAAATGGTGTTAAGAACACTTACCTATGGAGATATGGAGGATAAATCCTTCGAAAATCGCCTAGGTGGGTTGGGGAAGAAGAAGAGTTGTGAAATATAATGAAAATCCCGAAATATTTCTGCTTTGGACCTTTAAAAACTACTGGGCAAAAATGCTCTCCGCGTTCGCGGAGGTTTGGGATTCCTGGCCTATGCGTTCGCGGTTGTGGGGCCGCGTTCGCATTGGTATAAGACCCCCAGCCCTCCCCAGGTCATTTAACCCAGTGCGTTCGCGATTGAAGTAATGCGTTCGCATAGGGTCCCCTGCCCAAAGCTATGCGTTCGCACTGCACACTATGCGTCCACACTGACTACGCTAGCCCCCACCCCGCGTTCGCACCTCAATGGGTGCATTCGCACAGGATACTTAACCCAGATCCCCCATACCCCACTTTTACCCTATGCGTTCGCACCCTCTTGAGTGCGTTCGTATAGGGTTAATACACATGGACACCAGAAAATGAAGAAAAACCAGAATTTTCTAACTTTATACACCCCGTTATCTACCCGAAACTCACCCGAGCCCTCGGGACTCAAAACCAAAAATACACACGACTCCCAAATCATCCTACGGACTTATTCAAGTACTAAAACCACCGAAATAACATCAAAATCAATGAATTAAACACCAAAATCTATGAAAATCCTCAAAAACTTCATTAACCTTTAACTTTTCCATTTTCGATCCGAAACTCGTCAAATCAAGTTCGTTTTACACCAAATTTTATAGATAAATCACATAACACATATTAAATTTGTTCCGAACTCCAGAACCATAATACGGGCCCGAGTAACACAGTTTTCATATTAAACAATTTTCTTTAAAAATTTATTTCTCGGGCTTGGGACCTCGGAATTCGATTCCGCGCACACGTCCAAGTCCCATATTTTTTTATGGACCTCCGGGATCGTCAAATCATGGTTCCGGGTCCCATCTTAGGGCTTTTGGATGCAAGTGTTATGTGCATAATAATGGCAAAGATTCTTTAGGAAAATTTGATCCCAGAAGTGATGAGGGAGTGTTCTTGGGATATTCTACACATAGCAAAGCTTATAAAATATACAATAAAAGAACTATGTGTGTAGAAGAAAGTGTACATGTTGTCTTTGATGAAACTAACACTTTATCTGAGAGACAGGAACCAGAAGATGAGGAGCTTGGACTGGTGAGGAGAAATGACTACATTGAAACACCTATAGGAGATGGAACAGGTGATGGACGAGGTCCAAGAACCCCACGCAACTCAACAGGGGGAATTCCTCATGAAAATACTGGCCCTGATCCTGTTCCACAGCAACAAGACAACTTGGAACAATCCAGAAGTGAACAACTGGTTCTCAAACCACACAGATATCAGAGTTCTCACCCTCTTGAGAACATCATAACAGACCTGAGATCTGGAATCAAAACTAGATCCTCCTTGAAAAATCTGTGTGCGTTTGATGCATTTCTATCCATGATTGAACCAAAGAACATTGCTGAAGCCCTGAAAGATGCTGACTGGGTAACTGCTATGCAAGAGGAGCTGAATCAATTTGAAAGAAGTCAAGTATGGTACTTGGTACCCAGGCCACTGGACAGATCAATAATTGGCACTAAGTAGGTCTTCAGGAATAAACTCGATGAGGATGGAACTGTTACTAGAAACAAGGCAAGACTGGTTGTTCAAGGATACAACCAAGAAGAGGGAATTGATTATGATGAGACCTTTGCTCCTGTGGCAAGATTGGAGGCAATCAGACTTCTTATAGCATTTGCTGCACACATGGAATTCACTTTGCATCAGATGGATGTCAAGAGTGCCTTTCTCAATGGCTATTTGAAGGAAGAGGTATTTGTAAAACAGCCTCCTGGTTTTGAAAGCAAAGAATCACCTGATCATGTATATAAACTTGACAAGGCTCTCTATGGTCTCAAGCAAACACCTAGAGCTTGGTACGAGAGATTGTCAAAATTCCTGCTGGAACATGGGTACAAACGAGGCAAAATAGACAGTACTTTGTTCTTAAAGGAAAAGGGAAAAGATCTTCTTATTGTACAAATATATGTTGATGATATCATATTTGGGGAAACAACTGAAAGGCTCGGCAAGGAATTTGCTACATTAATGGGGAGTGAGTTTGAAATGAGTATGATGGGTGAGCTAACCTTTTTCTTAGGTCTGAAAATCAAACAAACTCCACATGGAACAATGATTCATCAGCAGAAGTATGTGAGAGAACTTCTCAAGAAGTTCAAAATGAAAGATTCAAAGGAGATAGATACCCCAATAGCCACAGCTACAAAATTAGATGTGGATGAACCTGGTTCATCCGTTGATTAGAAGACGTAAAGAGGGATGATTGGATCTCTACTATATCTTACTGCAAGTAGACCTGATATTGTGTTCAGTGTGGGACTATGTGCTAGGTTTCAAGTCAATCCAAAGGAGTCTCATCTCACTACAGTGAAGAGAATTTTGAGATATTTGAAGGGCACCACTGATTTGTGCCTTTGGTATCCTAAAGGTAGTAATTTCGACCTTGTAGGATATGATGATGCTGATTATGCAGGTTTCCTGGTTGACAGGAAAAGTACTTCAGGCATGGCTCACTTTTTGGGCTCCTGCCTTGTATCTTGGGCCACCAAGAGATAAAATTCAGTAGCCTTGTCTACTGCTGAGGCTGAATATGTGGCTGCAGCCTTTTGCTGATCTCAGTTGCTATGGATTAAGAAACAACTCCTGGACTTTGGAATAGATGTGGGATGCATTCCTATTTACTGTTATAACACTAGTGCAATTAGTATGACTAAGAACCCGATTCATCACAAGAGAACTAAGCACATAGATGTTAGGCACCATTTCCTGAGGGATAATTATGAGAAGGGGATGATATCAAACAAATTCTGTGCCACTGATCATCAAATTGCTGATATATTTACCAAAGCATTAAGTAGGGAGCATTATGAGAGAAACAAGCTTGAATTAGGGATGATTAGGATCACCTATTGAAAAAAAAGGAGGAAGTTTTCTGGCTAGAAATTTTAATTAGGTACTTAATCAGATTAATCATTGCTCAGCTCTATGTCTTTGTTGCCATACTCTTCTTCCATGTATTAATATGATTCCCTAGTTGCTAATGATGTTTCTTTATTTGTGAATTGAGGCAAAATAAAGATTTTTACGGGATAAACCTGGTTCATCCATGCTGGTTTACATGACTGACAAGGTACGTTCTCATATCCATACATGTATTAATTCAAGTACAGTCATACATGAGTACGACTCTATCCATTTATGGTTCAGTTCAAATTCTCGTACTTACCCAAATAATGAACCAGTTTCAAGAAGTTCCGTCACAATAAATTAGCCTAGTTTTAGGGGGAAAGAAACGGTCTAATCAATGTCAAATCACTGACATTCCTTAATCGATTAGTATCCTACTTGTGTTAATACTCGTCTGTTATAATCACTCCAACCACAAGTTATAAATAGGCCATCATTACCCATAGTGAATAAAGCAATAGACGAACCTTGTTCAAGTCATTCAACACTTTCCACTGTCTTTTTACCCTCTCTTCCTTTTCTCTAAAAATTAAAAATGTCGTCTGCTTCATCTGATTCTCAAAATCGTGACTACGATGAGGGAGTATATGAGTCTGACTCTCCACCGATCTACAGTTCTGAATCCTCTAAGACACCTGAAACCCCTGAATACCATGATACTTTTAAACCTACACCAAACCCTATTCCAGCCCAAAAACCCCGTCGTGTGAAGGTTCTAGCACGAAAATCTGTGGCTTCAGGGTCACGAGCAAAGTTCTTGGAAGATTTATTACAGGCTGAAGAAGAACCCAAACAGATTCGTCCAGTGAATCGTTTAAATCAGCACATGAGGACGATGCACCTGGTTCTTCAACTGCTGAGAAAGGTAATACTGAAGTTACCTCTGTGTTAAATTCTGAAAATAGATTTGTGTTGGTTGGGTCTGTGGTGGATGTGGAAGTTCCAAGTAGGCCAAGAAAAACTGGGAAATTCTTGAGAATGAGGGAGATGCAGGTGTGAGGGGATATGGGAAGGATGGTTCCATACTTGAGATTTGTGGCCCCATTCCTGAGAATCCTGAGGATGATGTCGTAGTGATAGGGGGAACTAATGAAGTTGAGGATGCTGCTGCTAGATTAGAAAAGCTAATGAAGGATATAGATGATCGTGTTTCTTCTGATGAAGAAACCTTGGCTGAGAGACTTAAGAAACTGGGGGACTCATACAACCCCAAGAAGAGAAGGACTCCCAAGTTCATCAAGTCTAAAGCCTCAAAGAAAATGAAAACTGATGAGTCTGTTGGTGTACCTGTTCCAAGGGTACGAGCTACAAGAAATATTGTTCGAGAAGAGGAGGAGAAGCTGGAAAAAGCTCTGCAAGATAGAAAAAGAAAGAGGGCTGAGAAAGGAAAAACGAAAGTGGGGGAGCCTGTTGAGGCTATTGATGTTGATTAGGTGTTGGACCTGGTCCAACAAGATGAAGAGGTTGCTCCAGTGGTGGTCAAGACACCCAAGGCCAAATTGACTAAGACTTCCTCAAAGATGTCAGCACCTATGTCTTCTACCACCGTGGGTACATCTACGAGGACACGGTCTAAAGTAAAGTCAAAGAAGAAAGTTCAGATTGTTGAGAAAGATAATGATCCTGATTGGAGTGGGGATGATGCGAAGGAGGTTAGAGAAGTGTCGATTGACTGAGTTGCCATTTTTGGCAAGAGACATATTTTGAAGGGAAAGTTACTGAAGGACTTGGAGGAGCCGGGTATGAGGTACTTAGTGGATTTTCTGGCAGCTCAAGGCTGGAAGGACATGGTCCTTTGCTTGGAGGGCAGGCTGGTCAGAAATGAGGTAATGGAATTCATGGGGAATGCGACTGTGATTGGAGGAAGGGTTACATCATTAGTCAGGGGGGTTGAAGTCTCCTTTGACGCTCAAGAACTGGGAGTAATTCTAGACATTCCATATGAGGGGTATGATGACTATACAAGGCAGAGATGGCCTTGCTTGGATGGAATGGCCTCAGCACTTAACATCACCAGATTCTTTTGTGACAATGAAGAAGAGTATGAGCCCAGGGTAGTGTACAAAAGTGAGATGAAGCCTAAACACAAGTTCTTCTTTGAGTTTGTTATTAAATTTTTGATGCCAAGACAAGAGCGCAGGCACATTGCCAACTATATGGATCTAACACTCATGGAGTGCCTATACAGAGGCAAGCAGATCAATTGGCCATCTTTGATCATCCAGCTTTTGGACAGGGTGGTAAATGGAACCAAGGCCCATGCGATTCCTTATGGATTTATCCTTACTGCAGTTCTGGGTCATTTTGGAGTTCCCACAAAGAAGGCTGAAATGGCAAATGCAAAGGATTTCTTTGGGAAGGACACTTTGCTGTCATGTGATTACACTGTCAGTGCCCCAGCAGATGAACCTGGTTCATCTCGGAAGCAACCAGTCAACAACAAGGTCTGTACTCTGGTGCAAGAAAGCGAGCAAAAAGATATGGTGATCCTTCGCTTGAAGACTCGCTTGGTTGAGGTGGAAGGTGAGCGTGATGCTCTCAAAGCTGAATTAGCCAAGGAGAAGGAGAAAAATGGGGGTGTCTTACACCAAACGTTGTCTCTTCTCCAAACCAAGAATCCTGCCTCTTCTGCACCATCCCAAACTTAGGAATTTCCAGAACTACCCCCTCCTATCCTATCAAGTGCCTAGTTCGGGACTATGTCAAGTGTGTTTGTTTCAGTTTTTAATTTTGTCGTACTCATGTTTTGGTTGTCTTTGATTTAATCTGTTTTGGTTTTGATAATCCATGTTAATCAAATGAAAGCGTGGTGTTTTGACAAATGTCTCTATTTATGATTTAGCTTACATTATTGGTTACTTGTGTTGATTAATCATGTTTGCACCCGCAGTTGCCTAAATTGGCCATGAGTAAGAATTAACTACTGGTAAGTATCATTTTGCAACTTTTCGATGATGCCAAAAAGGGGAAGATGTGCTATAGTTCTTGTTTAAAATTTTTAAAATCTTTGAAGTGATATTTATAACCTAATGAACCTGGTTCTTGATGATTAATGCTCACAAAAATACAAAGTGTTGGATGTGTATACAGGATAAATGCATAGAGTTTGTCATCATCAAAAAGAGGGAATTTGTTGGCCCATGTCACTGAATGGGTTTTGAAGATTGACAAAGGGTGTTTAGTTGAACCAGGTCCATCATAGCATACACTTCTGAATGAAGCAGTTGGATCACGAATCGTACAAGTCTAGGAGATATCAGTGATTGCTAAGTATCAAAGAACTAAGAGAATGTCTCCTAATA
>ML287037.1:72597-89286 GCA_005239495.1 Nicotiana undulata | reverse complement strand
CCCTCCCCCCCGCCCCGCATGCACCCCCACCCCACCCCACTCCCGCACAATTTTATTTATTTATTTATTTTACTTTTTTTGTCCCTCCCGCACAAATTTTTTTTTTTTAATTTTTTTGTAATATTCAAATTTCTATCTTTTTTTGCACCCCACCCTTACCCCTCCCCCCAGAAAAAAATATTTTTTTAAAATATATTTTCAGTTTTTACTTTTTTCATCTTTCGGTTTACAGGTTCAAAATTTTATAAGTTCCAAATATATGAGTTCGGAGGTTTATGTGTTTCGAGTTTACGGGTTAGAAATTATAAATTTTACGGGTTCGAAATTTCGCGGTTTCGAAAGTTTTGCGGTTCAGAAGTTTCTGAAATTTGTGGGTTCGAAGGTTGTTGGTTCGAAAGTTTATAGCTTCATGTTTATTGTATCAAAATTATTTATGAATACTCTTGAGAAAATATTTTTCTTAATTTGGGTACCAAACACCAGAAAATGAATAAAATTACTACTTGTTTTCTTGGAAAACATTTTCCATGAAAAACATTTTCTTTAATACGAAACACACCAATAATCTTCGATAATTTGCACCTCAGAAGTGCAAACTATTAACGAATTAAAATTTTAGAAAATAACAATATTAACAATATCAATATTTAATAACACTATAATTAACAGTTAAGAAATTAAGAACTATTTATTATTTCTTTTTTTCAGTTTTTCCAAAAATTCTAGCTCTGAATTAATTTCTCCTTTTTCTTTTTCTTGCTTAGGGGACATTCTTGTTCAGTATTTGTTGGCACAGAAAGATAATCCCAATGGCAGTGACACGCAGTTGGATGACACCAATTTTTCTTCTTCAGTTCTTCTTCTTATGCTCACTTATTTCTGGGTATTTTTACCTTCACACTATACGTACCCATAAATTTGCATGCACGTAAATATATACTCAATTCAGAGAAATTTTACATCTCGGATCTTCAATTCCCCTGATCTGTATTTATAATCTTGTTAATAACAAACTAAAACCCATTTAATTATTTTCTCATGTAGCATGTAATGATGTAAATTTAATCTCCATTTGAATATTTGGTGTTTTCCCTTTTTGGGTGTTAGAAAATGTCAAAAACTTTAGAAATCTGGGATCTTCAGTTCCCCTGTTTTATATTTTTGTTAACAACAATTAAAGCCCAACTGATTGAGTTTTTCACAGCATGTGAACAATGAATCTGAACATTTTCAAGACTGAGCTTATTTTGAATTATTTTTAAGATTATTAGTACATCATATTAGCACCATTTGATTATTTTATCAACATTTTCCTTCTTGTGTTTTCATTATTATTAATTAATTTAAATTTGCAGGAATACTGATGGTTATACTGTAACCGCTAGAGTAAAAATTCCTGGTACATACTTGAATTTTGTTTTCTCACCTTCCTCTTCCTAGTTATATTTTCAGAATACATAGAACTGTAGTCAGTATTATAAGCTTCATATTGGATTACATATCATTTATATTCTATTTATTGGCTAATTTGACTAATCAGTTAGCTGAATGTTTAAATTAAATTTAGAGGAAAATGGGTCATTTTAAACTTAAAATATATACTACATAGTTAGGATTTTGCCCTGAATTTCTAATTCTATTAGGACTCTTTTTTCTTGAAGTATGGAAAAAGACTCCTAAAATGATTAAATCTCCTTAATATATCTTATCCTTTTCTTGTAAGACAAGTTTTGCACGTCTATAAATAAGGACATCTACTTCTCACAAAAGAACAAACAACAAAAACATCCACAATGTAGTCATTAAAGAGTTTTGTTTAGGGTATATTTTTCTCTTCATAATTTTTCTTCTTTTATATTAGTTTTATCATATGTAGGTCTATTGACCAAACCATTATAAACTATTATGCTTAGTTTAATATATATTTTTCTTTTGTCGTCATGATTTATCGTCCACCAAGCTTTGTATCGTTAGTTTCCGCACATGTTATTTCGATCTCAACAAAATCAATAGTGAAGAAAAAATCCATCCAAGGAAAGTAGAAACCATTTGGGATGACCCAACGTACTAATTAAACAACTTTTTGGCAGAAAAAGTTATATTTTTGGTCAAATTTTCCAACTTTTTGTTAAGATAGATAGAGTTTTTCAACCTCTCTGTTCTATTAATTTCAGATTCTAGTGCTAAAGTTCTCCTTTTGTTGTAGAGATTTATTGCGCTTCATTACTGTCAGGGGCGTATCTAGTATTTCTAGAACATGGGTGCATCACAAAAGAAAAGATTAAAGAAGTATCAAGTGAGAATTGATCCGTGTTGTTTGAATAAATAACTCAGTATTCAACCAAATGCACCATTCAACCTTTTTGGAGCATGAGTGCCGACAAATAATATTAGAATAATTTTAGAAAATACATACATAAAATACCTAGTGTGGCGAAGAGATCATGGATTCACGTGCCCCATATTTAGGCTATAGATCCGCCCCTGACTATGTTTTAGAACTTTTCCGCTGATGATTTACCAAGTTATTAACTTTTATGACTTGGTTCTTTTATAGGCTTTAGCTTAAAAGGATCAGGTTTGTCAGCTAAAGCTTCAAATGTTAAAGTCATACTCAATGGTGGCCAACGAGTTACTTTCTTGAGACCCAATGGATATTTCTCTTTGTATCCTTCCTATGACTCCATGTCTTAAATCAGTCTTCAGATTTGATATCTTAGTTTATGCATCTTGATTAAACTATATATTGTTATGACTTTTTTTTGCTTCTTCAACTGAACATCTACTGGTGTTATGATGTATTTTCACTGTTTTTGTGCTTAGTTTTCTTGTATGATCTGTTTGCGATAAGTTTGACTAAGTGAATTAAAGTTTAAATGTGATTGATTTCATATCAACGCTTCCAGGCCACCCAACCATAAATAATTTATTACTCATAAACAAGCAATTTATCTGATTTTTTGAGCTTCCTATCCTAGGCTGCTTCTTTGAATTTTATGTTGTTTTCTCAGACTTGGACAATATTGGCCGACTAGTGATATAATTGGTGTTTTCATCACAATACTTTTCAGATATGATTGAGTTGACTTCATTTCCTAGCACTAGCAAAATAACTTAGTGATTCATGTTGTCTATCGCATACAGAGGCGGACCTATGGCTTAGGTTGAGGGGTCACCTGACCTGTAAACTTCGGCAAAAATCTTGTATATGTATATATGTGTACCTTAAAAATGATTAATTTAAATCATTTGGCATCCTTAACGCTAAACGCCTTTAGGGGGCGCTGATTGAACAGAATTGTGTCCCGTTGCATTGAATTCCTGGGTCGTTCGCATATTTGTTGTTAGCTATATGCTTAAGTATTGTGAGTTACTTGACCTCTTTTCTTTTACTTTTTGATGTTTTATTCTTTTGATTTTATTTTGCTTGCCATTTTTGCTATTTCTTTAAGCTCGTGGATATCATAGAATGTTAGAATATTACTTCTTTCTGCAAAGGATGTGAGAAGAGAATGCTGTGCTTTATATACAATTCCTTAACCATAGAAATAGCCATAATGTTTCAGGTGGAACACATCTCATTGAGGTGTCTGCAATTGGCTACTTCTTTTCTCCAGTGAGCTTCTCGACGTACCACCATCTGCTTAATTCCACTCGACGCCAATTTTTCACTGACGAAGATTTATATGCTTCCTGGATTTCAGGTCCGAGTTGATGTCAGTGCCAGAAATCCAGGTAAGGTTCAAGCAGCATTAACCGAGAATAGGAGGAGTCTGATTGAACTGGTTTTGGAGCCATTGAATGAGGAGCAGTATTATGAGGTCAGACTTTGATCCCTATTTTCCCCTTTCCTTTTTCTCTAATTTTCTTTCCAAACTACTGTGTGAATTTCTCTTGCAGATAAAGGAACCATTCTCCATTATGTCACTGGTGAAAAGTCCAGTAGGCCTGATGATTGGATTTATGCTGTTTGTAATGTTTCTGATGCCAAAATTAGCAGAAAATATGGGTGAGTGTGCTCTATGTTTTCACCAAAATGAAATTGGCTACACATGCAATAGGGTAGTAAATCCACAATGCAGTTCCAATTATCCATCCATAATGCTAGAGTTTTGTGATTTGCGATTAATATGTGGTTCACTATGGATTAGTATCCGATGGTATCTATGCGATTTTATCCATTTACTCATCAATCTCTGATTTTCTTGATTGAATTGGATGGCTTTACAAACATTTTTCTTTTCTTCTCTTTTCTAATTTGATAAGCGATGACCTTAAGGTGTTTTAGAGTACTATTCTGCATTACATGAGATACAGTTAAACTTGAATTGAGTACAGTAGTATGTGACAAGGTGAAAGAAACACAAGAACAAAACCACGGATAGGAGGGTACTGGAGGCCGATTGACAATGTTATTTGCATTACTATAATGGCCTTAATGATCCTTTCTACCTGTCAAAAAGTTCCTTCAAATTTTATTCCCGGATCTTGTTCCCCTTGGATTAATTAAATATTGATCCAAGCTTTTACAATCCATAAGGTGTGGATGATTTATTTTCATCCACGTCTTTTTCTCCGATTTTCATCCATGCTCAATTAATCCTATTTCATCTGTCAAAATCCGTCATCCTCTTTGCACCCATTGTTTGCAGATCAAGTGTTACATTGATGCTATAAGAGTTAGACTCTGTTGGTAAACCTATATTCTCTTATGTACAACATAGAGTTAAGTGATCATGAGATGAAACTCTATTGCTTGCATTTCCTGAAGTTACTTTTAACTTTTTGGTTCTTGGTTTATTTGCATTCCGCTACTAGATCATTTTCCTTCCTGAGCCGAGGGTCTATTGGAAACAGCCTCTCTACCTGTTAGGTAGGGGTAAGGTCTGCGTACATACTACCCTCCCCAGACCCCACCTTGGTGGGAACATACTAGGTTTTTTGTTGTTGTTGTTGTTGTTGCTACTAGATCAAACAGACATTACATAAGATGTCTCGTGCTAATGTGCTGATTTTTTTGTGGCAGATCCAGAAGAAATAAGACGAACACAAGAGGAAATGAGAAACCAAGGAGTTCCAACTCTTTCAAGCTTATTGCCTGGGGCTCAAAACAACAACTAGAGAGTTGAGACAGGATTAAGAACTTCAAAAATTCTCTGCTAGAAAAGGAAATTCTTCGTTTCCATTCTGTGGAAAAGCTAAAACATCGTAAACTTAGTTTCAACAACCCGTCTCAAGCTTTCGGAACTCTCTGAGTACCATCATTAGTACCTTTTATCACTTGCAAAAATCCTACATTTCCTTTTTGGTTAAAGCTGTAGGCCTCTGTTATCAGGTTTAGGCGTCGAGTATCCTAAGAAGTTTTTAATATTGCATTGCCTGTAATCCAGTGCCAATATTATTGTGCTGTGAAGAAGTAGTCTCGCCATCCTTTTTATCATTGTATATGCTTTGCGTTATGCTAGTTTAATAGGAGTATCAGTTACCAGTTCTAATTAAGGAAAGAAGAAATCCAGAACATGTACTGGTAGTAGCTGTGAGAGTTTGGAATTAAGTACCCGTTTGGCCATAAACTTTGCCAAAATAAACTTGGGTTTTATTTGGTAAACACATGTTTGGCCATAAATTTTGCCTATATTTTGGCAAAATCCCAAATCCCAACAACAGCCCCCCGAATCCGATCGGTATCGAAAAATTTAGGGAATAAAGGACTTACGACTGACCTTACCGTCGTGAGAATACTCGGAGACCTCACCAGGAAAATAGAGTCGAGACTCCCATAGAGAAATACGGGGCCGCGGGGAGAAAGGTATTAACCTTACATCGAAAATCGAAGGAGCACCATAAAGGCCAACGAGACCCATTTAAAAATGAACCGAAGAAGGGTAGCAGACAAAGATAGGTCCGGTAGGCACATGGAGCCAGCAAGGGTACCCCAATCAACCCAATACAACTTCGGGGACCACGTCTCGGGCATCATATCATCCATGAGTAAAATCAGAGACACCAGATGGCCAAAACCTGTGTTATCGGACTCCTCACAGAGGGACCCTAACCTAATATGCAAGTTCCACGGTACTCACGGTCATCGAACCGAGGATTGCAGACACCTTCAGATAGAAGCAACCCAGTT
Organism: Nicotiana undulata; assembly: GCA_005239495.1. Classification (NCBI taxonomy): domain Eukaryota; kingdom Viridiplantae; phylum Streptophyta; class Magnoliopsida; order Solanales; family Solanaceae; genus Nicotiana; species Nicotiana undulata. The sequence continues at coordinate 83,153 of ML287037.1, read as the reverse complement.
AGCTGATAAAGGGTATCCGCAAGGATTTGCCTGCGGTCGAGTCGAGGATCTTCCCCGAAGAAAAATAGTAGCTCGAAAGAGCGAAGCAAGAAAGTTCTGGCACTCCTTATACATGATCGTCGGGGAAAACGACATCCCGCAGGGGCTTGTGATTAAGAGGGCAAAGGTATCAGCAGCGGCGGCAGGACAGATTCGGAGCCACGCGCCTGGAGACATCCTTGCATTCAGCGACGGGAATCCCGAGACCCCGCCTCACCCGCATAATGATGCGCTGGTAATTTCCTTCCTCTTGAATAATGTTCAAATTAAACGCGTTCTTGTAGATCCATGTAGATCGGAAAACGTAATCAGTACGAAAGTAGTGGAACGGATCGGGATACTCGGCCGAGTCATACCTACTTCACTAACTCTCAACAGATTTAACATGGCCGGCAAGACAACAAGAGGGGAGATCACCCTCCCAGTCAACATGTCCGGGACAATCCAGAACACTAAGTTTTATGTCATCAACGGGGACATGAGGTACAACGCACTGCTCGGAAGGCCATGGATACACAACATGAGGGCGGTGCCATCAACTTTCCATCAAATGATGAAGTTTCCAACGGAGACGGTATAAAAACCGTGTATGGATAGAAACATGCGGCCAGGGAGATGTTCACTATTCAGAACGATCCACCAGTTCCAGCGCCTTCCACCTCAAAGGAACCAGGGGGGAAATAATCCCTGAAGATGGCGGGAAAGACTTCCTCACCTCCCGTACTTTTTTCTCCCCCGAGTAATCGAACGCAACTAAATCAACGGTCGAAGAGCTGGAACATGAAGTCCTGGTCGGACAACCTCTGGATCGAAAGGTATACCTGGGAACGGGATTAACCCCCGAACTTAGGGAAAATTTCATTTGTTTTGCTTGGTCTCGTTTAGACATGACAGGGATTCCACCCGAAATAACCACCCATCGACTAAGCGTCGACCCCAGATTCAAGCCAGTGAAGAAGAAAATGGGGCCTCAATCCGAAGTAAAACATGCATTCATCAAGGATGAGGTAACAAAACTCCTCAAAATAGGCTCTATTAGGGAAGTAAAATACCCTGATTGGCTGGCTAATGCGGTGGTAGTACCCAATAAAGGGAATAAGTTGAGAATGTGTCTAGATTATAAGGACTTGAATAGGGCGTGCCCCAAAGATTCATTCCCACTGCCCAACATCGACTGCCTGATCGATGCCACGGCCGGGCATGCGACATTTACCTTTCTCGACGCCTACTCAGGGTATAATCAGATTCAAATGAACCTCGAGGACAGGGAAAAGACTTCGTTCATCACGAAGTATGGAACGTACTGCTACAACGTCATGCCCTTCGAGCTGAAAAATGCTGGCGCCACGTACCAACGGTTGGTCAATAAAATGTTCAAGTGACAAATAGGCAAATCCATAGAAGTATATATTGACAACATGCTAGTTAAGTCTCTACGCGCAGAGTACCATCTAACCGATTAGCAAGAAACGTTCGATATCCTCAATGCTACAACATGAAACTCAATCCCGAGAACTGTACCTTTGGGGTAGGGTCAAGGAAGTTCCTGGGTTTCATGGTGTCAAACAGGGGAATCGAGATCAACCCCGACAAAATCAAATCCATCAAAGAGATCACGGTGGTTAACAGTGTGAAGGCCGTACAGCGCCTGACCGGGCGGATAACGGCCTTGGTACGGTTCATATCGAGATCGTAAGATAAAAGCCATCATTTCTTCTCTCTGCTCAGAAAGAAAAACAGCTTCAAATGGACCCCCAAATGCCAAAATGCCTCGGAGGAATTGAAGCGGTATCTATCGAGCCCACCTTTTCTGCCCACTCCAAAGGATGGCGAAACATTGTATATATACTTGGCCGTATCAGAGGTAGCGGTAAGCGGTGTGTTGGTCCGAGAAGAACAAGGTACGCAATTCCCTGCCTATTATGTGAGTCGGACCAGGTATCCTCTTCTGGAAAAATTATCCCTTGCGCTGATTAGCGCATATCGAAAATTAAAACCTTATTTTCAATGTCATCGTATCTGCGTCTTGACGACGTACCCGCTTCGGAACATATTGCATAAACCTGAGTTGTCAGGTCGATTGGCCAAGTGGGCCATCAAACTCAGAGGGTACGATATTGAATATCAGCCCCCAACGCCTATCAAATCCCAGATTTTGGCGGATTTCGTAGCCGACTTCGCGCCCGCCCTGGTGCCCGAAGTAGAGAAAGAATTATTATTGAAAACGGGCGCATCTTCCGGGGTATGGACCCTGTTCACTGACGGTGCTTCCAACGTGAAAGGGTTTGGGCTCGGCATTGTCCTAAAATTGCCTACGGGAAACGTAATTAGACAATCCATAAAAACCACAAAATTGACTAACAATGAAGCCAAGTATGAGGCTGTGATTGCAGGTCTAGAGTTAGCCAAAAGCCTCGGAGACGAGTGCATCGAGTGATTCTCTCCTAGTTGTTAACCAGGTGAATGGGAGCTTCGAGGTCCGAGAAGACAGAGTGAAGAGGTACCTCGAAAAGACTCTGGTCGTGCTGCGTCGCTTTAAGGAATGGACCTTAAACCATATACCACGAGAGCAGAATAGTGAAGCCGACGCCCTCACAAATCTGGGGTCATCTGTCGAAGAGGATGATGTACTCCCTGGAGCCGTGGTTCAGTTAGCGAAATCGATGATCGAAGATGGCCACGCCGAAATCAATTCCACCAGCCTGACCTGGGCTTGGAGAAACAAATACATAAACTATTTAAAGGACGAAAAGTTGCCTGCGGACCCGAAAGAATCAAGAGCCCTACGCACCAAGGCGGTCAGGTTCTCGCTTGACGAGAACAACACCCTCTACAGGAGAACCTTTGATGGATCCCTGGCAGTGTGCCTGGGGCCAGGTGACACAACTTACGTGCTTCGGAAAATCCACGATGGCACTTGTGGGAACCACTTTGGCGCTGAATCCTTAGTTCGAAAGGTGATTAGGGCAGGTTATTACTGGGATAGTATGGAAAAAGACGCTAGGGAGTTCGTCCGTAAGTACGACAAATGTCAAAGGTTCGCACCCATGATCCATCAGCCCGGCGAACAATTGCATTCGGTCCTGTCACCTTGGCCGTTCATGAAATGGGGGATGGGTATCGTCGGACCATTGCTAACGGCACCAGGTAAAGCTATATTTATTCTGTTTATGTATGATCATTTCTCTAAATGGGTGGAGGCACATGCTTTCGAGAATATAATAGAAAAAGAAGTCACCAACTTCATATGGGACCACATCCTATGCCGGTTTGGGATCCCCTCCGAGATAACTTGCGATAACGTAAAGCAGTTCATATGGGGTAAAGTAACAAAGTTCCTCGAGGACCACAAAACCAAAAGGATCTTATCGACACCTTACCATCCATGCGCCAACATCCAGGCCGAATCCACAAACAAAACCATCATTCAGAACCTGAAGAAGAAGTTGTAAAGTGCAAAGGGCAGATGGAGAGAGATGTTGCCCGAAGTCCTGTGGGCATATCTAACTACTCCCAAGTCAAGCACATGGGAGACGCCGTTCTCTCTGGTGTATGGGTCTGAAGCTCTAATATCGGTTGAAGTGGGGGAACATAGCGCCAGGTTCCAGCAGGCTACGAAGGATTTAAACAATGAGGCCATGACCGTGGCCCTCGAATTTCTTGATGACAAACGATAGGCTTCACTGATCCGGATGGCCGCGCACAAACAAAGGATCAAGAGATATTATAACAGGAGAGCAAACCTCCGACACTTTGGAGTCAGGGACTTAGTCCTAAGAAAGGTCACTTTGAACACTCAAAACCCTAATGAGGGAAGCTAGGACCGTTGGGAAGGATCGTACCGTGTCTTGGAGGTGATCAGAAAAGGATCATACAAGATCGGTACCATGGAAGGCGAGCAACTCCCAAGCAATTGGAACATATCCATGCTCAAACGACACTACTGCTAAGGTAATCTTATGACTCTGTCTCTTTTAACTAACCCAAGAGCTAATCTCCCGCAAGCATCCGGCGGAAGACTCCAGAACATACGCCAGTTCCAACGGGCCCCTGGATCGACGTACACATTGCACTATTTTCCTTCGATCGGGTTTTGCTCCCAAAAAAGGATTTTTACAGACAAGGTTTTTAATGAGGCAGCATTTATGGGTCCGTCAAGCATTTGAGGCTTCTCTATAAGCAATCTCGACCACTGGAGGACACTGCCCCCCCCCTCCCCCCCGGGGAGGGGGGGATGCCCACGCGAAACAAGTCAAAGTAAGCCGAAAAGGTTTTTTACAAGAAAATAATGTAGTGGGTCAAACGGTCAAATGAACCGTGCCCACATAAGGGGATCGAGACCTCGATGGCGAAAACATATATGCTTATATAAAATAACGAAAGGAATGCTTTATCATCAAAACATTTTGCAAATTCAAGAAACAGTTATCATTAGCATTCGATTTATCAAAGATCTGAGGTCGTAAGATCCCAAGAGGGTAACCTCGGATATCATTAGCATTCGATTTATCGAGATCCGAGGTCGTAAGATCCTAAGAGGGTAACCTCAGATATGTTTAAAATTGTAAGTCCTACGAGCATGTCAGAAACCACAAGTGGGAGCATTCAAATAACAAGGCACGGTCCCGACTTCAAAGCCAAGGGTATATATTCGAACTTGTAAGACCCCTAAAAAGGCATACACTCGGATATAGATGTCGAGGATACGATACTCAGGACTAAGGGCTTCGGCCAAACAAGACGACTCCGGTCAATGGGCTCCGGCCCAACATCAACTAGCAATTCGGGGACGCGACTATCACCTTAAAATCAAATCCTTAGAAATAATTTTTGGAAAGAATCAGTTTAAATCATGCTTCGAACATTTTTATGTCGGCTCGAGAAAAGAGCTTCGATCATTTTCATGTCAGCTCTCAAAAAAGAGCTTCGATCATTTCCATGTTAGCTCTCAAGGAAGAGTTTCGAACATTTTCATGTCGGCTCATAAGAAAGAGTTTTTTTCGTTCATCATAACGACTCATAATCGAGGTTCTTTTGGGCCGTCAAAGATTCAGATGAACACGAAAAAACTTTAAGTAAATCTTGAAGCAATAATACAACCATACTAAAAGTCTCCTAAGAGCCTTGAAGCCAACGCAAAAGGCCTACGGGATAATCAAAAACCTGAAGGGTCGGTGAGCTCGAGTCGTAACCCGGCTCGGGGACTGAGCCCGAAATGGTTAATTAAAAGTCGCCTAAGAGCCTTGAAGCCAACGCAAAAGGCCTACGGGATAATCAAAAACCTGAAGGGTCGGTGAGCTCGAGTCGTAACCCGGCTCGGGGACTGAGCCCGAAATGGTTAATTAAAAGTCGCCTAAGAGCCTTGAATTCAGCGCAAAAGGCCCAAGGGCTAACTCGAAACCTAAAGGGTCAGTGAGCTCGAGTCGTAACCAGGCTCGAGGACTGAGCCCGAAATGGTTAATTAAAAGTCTCCTAAGAGCCTTGAAGCCAGCGCAAAAGGCCCATGGGCTAACTCAAAAACTAAAGGGTTGGTGATCTCGAGTCGTAACCCGGCTCGGGGACTAAGCCCGAAATGGTTAATTAAAAGTCGCCTAAGAGCCTTGAAGCCATCGCAAAATGCCCAGGGGCTAACTCGAAAACTAATGGGTCAGTGAGCTCGAGTAGTAACCCGGCTCGGGGACTGAGCCCGAAATGGTCAACTAAAAGTCACCTAAGAGCTTTTAAGCCGGCCCACGGGCTAATTAAAAACTCGAAGGACTAATGAGTTCGAGCCACAACTCGGCTCAAAGAATAAGCCCTAGACGAATGACTGAAAACACCTAAGGGCAGGCACGCATAAGCCTCCACGCTAACCTTAAAAGGCCTATAGGCCAGTTGAGAGGGCACATTAACCCCATGTTTAAAAACTCCCAAGGTGCCAACACATAAGGGTATAGGAGGCCAGTGTGGAAATCCCAAACGACCGATCTTGGATCATCACTAAATCGTTTGGCCAAGGCAAGATTCTAAAAGGGCCAATCTCGGACCAATGACCCTCGCAGAAGAGGCAATAGATGAGAGCACATATGTGCCCGAGCCAACCGCCTGGCTTAACTTAAAGCAAGTTCCTCGCGCAAAATGAACAAGCAAACTTAGGGCTACTCACATCCCCGAAGTTCGGGCAGATGAACGGCTATAAAGCCCGGAGACTACCCAGGCCTGAGCATGCCCTCATTCAAAAAAAAAATTATTAAGCCTCAGGGTTGTTCTTATATTTCGAGTTTGCATGAGTATCGGCTCGACCCTTTATGACTAAAGTACTCTCCCACGAGCTGTCCTCAAAATTCCAGAGGTGCCCAAAGTCGAGGAAAAAGTTTTTCACTCAAGGATTGTCAACATGCCGTCTCTGCTACAAAGAAGCCGAGGTCCGATCTTCGCCTAACTAAAAACGACCCCAATTCCAGCAAAGGATACGAAGTTTTGAAGAACGTAATATCGTTCATACTAAAGGTCCGATATTCAAGCCAATCATACGCGCAGATTCTTATGAACAGAAGACAGAGCGGATTCCCGCATCAGGTCGGAGGAAAAATGAAGAGTTTCTTACATTAATATGAAATGTTTAGCAAGTCCATAAGGGAATATTTACACAACGACAAAGCAGCATAAAAAGCCTAATGTACGGACAAAGCCTAATCTACGGAAAAAGCCTAATCTACGGGCAAAGGTTTATCCTCCAGGGGAATACTGTCGAGGACCTCCTCGCAATGGATCGTGTTTCAGCCTTTTTGAGCGGCGATCACGCTCAACTATGTANCAGGACCGCGGCCAAACAAGCTCTCTGAACCTGAGACTGCCTTCCGCCGTTGTTGCACCGCGGTTGCGGTTTCGATCATGTTTTTGACCCTGTTCCGTTTGGAATGTGGAAAAATGTAAAACATAAGAATTGTAACCCTGTTAGCTTTCCAACAATATATTATATAGCCCAAATGGAGTTCGGAGCTAAAGGTTATGTCCATTTTACTAGACAGTACGCAATTAGCCTCCTCTAGTCTTCGTTTGTTCTCAACTATCAAATTTGACCCCCGAACATGATCCTGACTTAATTCCTTGAGCTTTTAATCAGACTTCAAAGCTCCAGATCACTTAAATTCATTCCATAACATCTATATATCTTGGAATCACTCCTACAAGGCATAAAACACATAGTTAGTGCAAAACACTAGCGATTAAAGCTCAAACTCAATTAAAGTGCAGTAAACTTGAGTGTAATAAGCGACTAAAATACGTAATTATAGCCTATCATCAACACCCCACACTTAAGCCATTCCTCTTCCTCGAGCAATCAAACTACACTTTATATAGACATGACCTTTTTAAGAAATTCTCCTAACTCATCACCCCAAGAATATTTAAAATAGACTAAACACAAAAGCGTAACATCTCCACCTCAAGATTTAACTCACAAGTACCACGCATTATTCNAAAGAGAGTAGTTCCACACAATAAAATTTAAGAACACATAGGAACTTAAGATAGAAAGAATTCACTCACTCTCATAAATAACATTCATGTACCACAAACGGTGCACCATAGGCTTGCCCGTAGTGTACTACTCTACTAATCGAGCTCATTCAGTCTAGGATCAAGTAGGATTTTATTTGGTTGTAATTATGATACATTTAGATATAAGAGTGACTACACCCCCTGAGCACTTTAATACATATACTTTAACATTCAAACCTCATACTTATGTCAAACCAAACTCCGCCTTCACATCAATGTATTTTACCCCATACTCCGTTAAGCACAATTACATCAAGAGTCACCACTTGTCAAGGAATATTTTTTTTCACAACAATACAACTATTTTTTTTTCCAAGTGACTCTTACTTTTTCAAAACAATGCACCTTTTTCCTTATTTCATTAGTTCCACTCAAAAGACAAACCAACCACCCCTCACTTTAACTTTTACACAGCTCATAACGATTCAAGTGCTCATGAGAGGTTAAAAGGTTCACATAGATAGTTAATTCAAACAAATGGGTAAGGCTTGTAATGTGGTTGCCAAAGAAACAGGATTACAGGCTCAAAGAGGTTAACTACGATACATAACAATTAGGCGGATAAAATATACATAGCTGGCTCAACAAAGAAACGCCTATATCACTTCCAAGACTGAACAAAACTACTATTTCGCTTTGCAAACACACGGGGCAAGTTCTAGACATCAAATGCAATGCACAGAATAACACACAAACCTCACACACACATGGCACATAACTCACTCAGCATTGGATTCATCAAGACACTCTAGTCAAATCAGTTAAGCAAATTTAAAATTATACAATTTAAGGTACTTATACAAGATTCAAAAACTGAGCCTAAGCGTCACAACCAAAGTACTCGCTATTCTCAAGGCATAACAAAGTCAAGAGATATTGCTTCAATTCAAAACACAACATAATGACTCCTCGTCCTAAAAAAAACTAACTACACTCGGTTCAAACAAAACCCTTGGAAAAGAACCACGGTCAAAAGAAAAACCAAGGGGAGTTGCTACACTACCTAAAAAGAAAATAAAAAATATGTTTTTTTTTCTTTAGACTTAAATCCCTCAAGAAAATTGTCTAATAGATCCATCGTCGGGAAAAGTCTAATTTTATCTTATTAAAAAAAACATTATTCAATTAAACAAACACAACTTAAATAGCATAGAAATTCACCCAGACAATCTCCTCACCCCACACTTAAAATTATGCATTGTCCCCAACGCACACTCATACATACAAGAGGGTAAAAGAAACTCCTTGGTAGGCCAAAGGACGAAGCACTAGCATCTCATGGGGTACTCAGACTTCTCCCAGGCCTGGTCCTTCGTGTGGGTACCTCACACTTAGTTCCAACCAATGATTTGTTGTTGCATCCTTCCAATGGCTTTGCATTCCATGCTCCTAAAAAATCAAAAATTGACACTACAAGAATAATACAATAATAAAAAGTTAAAAATAATAATAATAATAATATTGGGTTGCCTCCCAGCAAGTGCTTGATTTAACGTCGCGACACGACGCGAATCACTTTTTGCCTCCACCTCGATCTTATGAATTGAACCCCAAGTTTTGATTCAAGCTTATGATTATGGTCATGGGGCGGTGGAACGAATCTAATTGGCTCAAGCAACCATTTTATTATTTTACACTTCTTGGCTTTTAGATGAGGTATGTAGTCCTGGTTTTATGGCAAGAAGAATTCCATAATACATGCACCTTGTTCCTCATTCCTTGACTCTTCAATTGGTTCAGATGACTCTATTTCTATATCATCATCCAAACATAGTGTGGAAAAATTCTTGGAGTGTGGACCAATGCTCTCAAATATATGAGCTTCAGGACTTTCAACATCCTCAACATCAATGATACTAGAGTCAACAAAATTTATATCCTCAACGCCCTTGACTGACTCTAGGCTCAATTCTTCAACATCGACATCCTCAAAATCTAGTTCAATTGATTGTTGGTGTTCTACTCTGACCTCCTCCTCTAGCTCATCCTCGTATTTTTTTAAATCCTCCATTATAATGGCAATTTCTGCAGCCAATTCATACTCATATTGGCTACTATCCACAAAGTCAACTTGTTGCGCTTTACAAGGTTCAATCACTTTATTCGCTTGAGCATCCAAGTTGTGAATAGTTGCCTCTTGTCTTTGTACCTGCAGTTGTATCTCATCATATTGTTCCATAAGGCACTTTAGCGTATCCTGGATCTCTTTCAGGTCCTCATACCTGAGTTCTTTGTTCTTATTAACTTCACAAGAAAAAGAAGAACCATCAAAGTAAGGGGTTGGGGGAAGATAAGAAATATAATCACAATCATGAAAGTGACCATCTTGACAACCACATATATCACACACATTCCACACATAGGATTGAGTTGGTGCACATAACTCGCTCTCGGGAATATTTTGATAATTTTTCCCTGGGTGGTTTCCTCCACAATATGCATAACGAGGATCAAAAGTAGAATTATCAACATCCAAAATCTCATAATTCCAGGATGCCATGTTTTTCAAATTAACAAATAAAACTAAAATAAAGAAAATAAAAGTCAAATACTGGAAAAAAAATTCAAACTTGAAACCTAGCAATATGTACATCTACAACTACACGTCAAAATTTCAATGTATAGATTGAAATTGAAGAAAATTGACACACTAAGAATTTTTGTATTTCTTCCAACTACAATTTATAATATCGTTAAGTCCCCGGCAACGGCGCCAAAATTTGATCACGCTCATCTATGTCTTTTTAAAAAGACTAAGCGGGCGTTGCAAATATAATCTGAGTATTTAGCCCAGAGTCGAATCCCACAGGGAATTAACCTATCAATTGTTGTTGTTAGAGTACTAAATTCTTACTAGTCAACTTTCTCAAAAGTTATGAATATTACTTGGTGGTGTTGTGATTACTACTACACCTAACTGAATCTATAAAACTAAGAGTAACTAACAAGCAGTTGTAAACAATTGGAATAAA
>ML287037.1:0-59920 GCA_005239495.1 Nicotiana undulata | reverse complement strand
GTTGGTTGTTCTCTTGAGTTTATCATAGTATATAAAGACTGAGCTAGATTGACAGCGTTACGGTGTTTACTTATATTCTGGTTGGTTTTATTGTGAAATGTTATTGGTTAAATATTACGAGGTATATGATCTTCTGTTTGAAATTGGGGAATAATAGTATTGTGAAAGGCTTGGCCTAAATCGTGAAAGTTGAAATAAATAAATAAATATATATGACTGTGATAAGGGTGGACATGAAGAATAAATATATATGACTGTGATAAAGGTGAACAGGAGAAATAAATAAATATATATATATATATATATATATACATATATATATGACCGCGATAAGGGTGGACAAGGAGAATATAAATATATGACAGTCATAAGGGAGGATATTTACATTTATATTTTACTGATTTTTTTTCAAAAAAAAGAGAATCAAAGTTTTGAAAAGCTAAATGACTATTTATACTATTTTGTTTTTAGGAAGACAAAGATTTGATACTTTCTATTTTATAATACTATTTTCATATTTTGGTGCTACTTTTATTCAAAGATAAAGCTTGAAGAACTTGGAAATTTTGAGGATTTGGTTATAGTTGAGAGCTGAAAGAGGCGGTTGTGTTATTTTATTACTGATGCAGTATTTGAATTGATGTGTTTAGATTTTCTTCTTGTTTTATAATTATTGTCTCGATATATTTTCTTGTTCGTGCATAATTATTGTGTTATCGTACATATATTAATATCACATGTTTATCGTTAAAGCCCCGCCTTAGCCTCGTCACTACTTCGCCGAGGTTAGGCTCGACACTTACTCAGTACATGGGGTCAGTTGTACTGATACTACACTCTGCACTCTTTTGTGCAGATCCAGGTACTAGCCAGCAGTAGAGATTATTAGAACATCCATCTATCTATTCGGAGATACGAGGTATATCTGCCGGTGTTCGCAAATCCCGAGAGTCTTCTCCTATTTTTATAAAATTATTTTAGTATATTCAGAACAGTTACACTATTTCTTTCAGCCCAGTATATGTAGTATTCTTTAGTAGTTCGTGAATTGTGACACCAGACCCTGGGGTAGTCTTAGAATTGTTTACATAATTAGTTCGTGATTCGTTCTATTTAAATGACTATTGTTATCATTTTATTTTATTTTGTTAGGAATTATTTTAATTAGGCTCAATTGAAATTTATTTATTTATGCACAAGTAATTAATCAAGGAAATTAGCTAAACGATTTCTAACATCGGCTTGACTAGCAAATGTGGTGTTAGGCGTCATCACGATCCCTGAGGTTGGGAATTTGAATCGTGACATATACATATTTTGTAAATATTATTTATACAAGAAAAAAATATTCGCTATCATCAGGTGACACATGCCTCTAAGGATTGTGTGTTTGCCACTTGGTCAAACTATCAAACCCCATTTAGTACGGTATTGTCTGAAATGGCCAAGGATGCCCAGATTAATGTCTCATAGATTACAAGCTCAAATTAGCTGTGACGTCAAATCTGCACAAAAAAAGCTAGCAAGAGAAGTGCCAATGGGAAAAATCAACTGTCTGATATTGACACACACAGACACACACTAAAAAAGAACATACATGGTCGACATATGATTTCTGTTTTTGTTTTGATTCGTAGAAACCATGTGGTGGTAGAGTTGATCAATTATGTCTTGTTCTTCTTGTTTTCTAATTCTGCTGAGTTTGTGTATTGACAAAGTGACCAAAATGTTTTCTAATGTTTTTTCTCGAATTTGGTTTTGCCTCAATGCAGTGAATACTCAAGAGACAAAACCATCAGCTGGAATCCAAGAAATGCTTAGTGTTTAGACAGTTTACCGGAAATCTTTTTCTTTCTTACGAAGCAAAATTTCTCGAGCTCTTCTAATTTGTAATTTTACCAAAATTGGAATAGTTTCTATACTACTGTATTAGTATGAAATCGAATCGCCTTGAAATATCTCTTATTTCTTATCGATTTTTGTTAAAAAAAAGAATAATGTGGATTAGAGGATTTTTATTTTTATTTTAAAAAAATAAATCAGTTTTATGTTATTTCGTACTATACAAATCCTTTATTTGTGGAAAAAGATAATTAACCTATTTGTAGAATGATCTTATATATAATCCGTACAGAATATTTGGCTATTTCATTCTTTATTTTATTTTATTTTTAAAAAATTGAGACAAAGAGAAGGCTGACTCAACGTCAACTAGAATCAGTACATGATTTTTGAAACAATCTTTAGAAAAAAAAAAAATTGTGTTTGGATGGTTGTATTATTTTAAGTTATACAATGGTTGCGTTCAGTTAATAACATCTCCAATTTCATTTTTTCTTGGTAAATGTTTTGTTTAGTTAAATGAACCAACATACATGTTTGCAAATTGCAAGTATCAGTGAACAGTTTTTTAATAAGTTGTCACTCCCAAAAATCCTAATATCCTTTTCTTTCGTGTATATAATATTTCTGTATATTCAAGTTTATCAGATAATTAATCCAATTAATTCGGGCAATAGATTCCATGGTACGTTTCTTTTTTTTATGCCATCATTTAAATTCTGCCCCTTTCTAAAAGAAACCTTGCAAATTATAATCTCCCCCTTTACGAATAGAAGTAAACCTGGCCTCTCTGCANGTATTTTTTTTTTTTTTTTTTTTTTTTTTTTTTTTTTTTTTTTTTTTTTTTTTTATTTTTTTTTTTTTTTTTTTTTTTTTTTTTTTTTTTTTTTTTGGTGAACTAGATAATTATATGATATAGCAAAAAAAAATAGTTATATTATTGTTTGGGAGCTACTGCTCCCGATTGTTGCGATAACATTGTCTTGCATTACAAAGGGGTTCCCCCTGGTTTTACGTACAAAAACAGTTCCTAGGATGTCAGTCCACAGGGCCTTGTTTACAAACATCGGAGGACCTGTCAAAATTTCTGTCCTTTCAAATAATTTTTTTCTGCTTCTTTCTTTGCGAGGAGGTCCACCACCTGATTTAGTTCTCTGAAATCATGTCCTAGTGCTGGATACCCCAGTTGCTTCATCATATGACCTACATTCAAGGACAATATAGTTATAATGCAGGTTTCCCTCATTTAGCATTCTTACAACCTGTTCGGAATCGGTGCATATTTATAGAGGTGTGAGTGTGTGTTCGAGGGCTATTGTGAGATCCTGCCATAGAACTTGGAGTTCAGCCTCTAGGATGGTGGTTTGTGATAAGCCTCTCATAACCTAGTACCTAGTCACCCCTACTACTCCTAATGACACCCCCAAATCCTCCTACTCTTGATTCTGGGCAAGCAGGCCCATCAGTGTTAATCTTGTGGGAACCGGAAGGAGGTGACTCCCAATTGATATAGATTACAGTTGTTTCACCTTTATCCCTATGTTGGACAGTCACATGGTAATTCCGTCAATGGTTTGTTTAATAGGGAAAAAGTTCTTTTTCTTTTCAAAAAGATTGTTGTTTCTTGTGAGCCATAGGCTCCAAAAACGTAAAGGTAGAAGGGATTTCCAATTGATAGCATTATTAAACTGCATGTTCTTGACCTTGTACCATGTATCCTCCTAATGGATCATTGAGAACACAAGGTATGGATGGGAGGTCTTGTTAGTACACTCCGAGGTTATGGACTGCCAGAATACTCTGGCATTGTAGCATTCAAAGTAGATATGACTGATGTGTTCCACTCCAGAGGAGTAGAAATGACATATTGGGGGCAGTGAGAAGTCTGTTATGTTGCATCATCCAAGTGAAGAATTTTATCTTATTAGGGACATTTAGCTTCCAAATCCAGTGGAAGGTATCATCATGGTTGGAGCTGGATTTTAACTCAGAGTTAATCAGGTTGTAGGCAGATTTGGAGCTGAACAACCCATTGTCATTGAGGTTTCAGATGAACTTATCCTCAGAGTTGGTAGAAACAGGGATGAATGTTGCTTGAATAACACACTTAATGTCCCTGGGAATGGGCTAGTGAATAGTATTAAAGTTTTATTCTCCATTGATGAGGATGGAGTTGATCTTAATGGTCAAGTCAGAGTTATGCCAAGGCCCCTGGAGGATTGTGTTGAGGGGCTGCATATTGGGGATCCGGTTGTCAGTAAGAGAGTTGACTCTATCCCCTTTATAGACAACCCATATAGAGGCCTTAAGACATACCTTTCATCCTTCCTGAATACAATGCCAAGACGTAGTTTTAGGTTTAGCTCTAGGATGTTTGCCACTACAGTGCTTTCCAATCAATACCCTATCCCATATGGTGTCAGTGTTCTTGTATAATCTCCAAGATAGACTGGTCGAGCTAAGGCCTAGACACCCCCCCCCCCCCCCATGTTCTTAGGCTTAGTAGTAATATCCCATTTGATCATGTGCAACTTTCTTTTTCAGCAGTTGTTCTCCATATAAAGTTTCTATGGATTTTAGCTATCTGGTTGGTGATGTGTGAGGATAACTTTATATAGCTCATCACATGACTGGGAATGCTCCCCGGGCTAAATTTTGCCAAAGTTATAGGGCCATCTATATTTAACATTTTAGTTTTCCAACCAACCTAGTATTCATACTGTCAATAATGAATTGGAAATCTCACTTGGTAGGCCTTTTATGGAAGATAGGCAAATCTAGGTATTTACCAAAATCTCTGTTTTTCCTAATTCCTAGCAATGAGCAACAACTATTGGCCCAATCCTCATGACAGTTGGTTGAAAAGATAACCCTGAATTTTTGGAAGTTGACCTTTTGGCTTGATGCACTATTAAAATCCTCTAAGGTAGCCAGGATGGCTTCACAACTCTTTTAGTTGGCTCTACCAAATAGTATGAGATCATCACCAAAGAATAGGTAAGAGATTTTTGGGCCATTCCTACTGATGGTGATTGGAAGTCAGTCCTTTCTCAGGGCTGCATGGTTAATATTCCTTGAGAGACTATCCATGCAAATAATGAATAGGTAGGGGGAGATGGGGTCTCCCTACCTGATACCTCTGGTAGAATCGAAAGGCTCAGTTTAGCTCCCATTGACCAGGATGGATATGGAGCTAGTGGAGATACATGAGAGGATCAAATTGATCAATTTAGGTGGGAAATTGAAGAACATAAGGGAGTCCCTGATGAAAGACCTCTCAAGTCTTTCAAAGGATTTCTCTAAGTCTATCATGCGGACCATGTTCGCATTTTTCCCTTTCATCTTTTGGAAATGAGTGATGTATTCCTAAGAAATTATGGCATTATCAACATCCCTTCAGTTAGAGAAAAAACTGTCCCATGATGGCCCAATAATGTTCTGAAGGAAGGGCTTAATTCTATCATGAGAATCTTGTAAATAGTGTTGCACAACCCAATATGTCTAAAGTCTTAAGCCTAGTGGTATTATGGCATTCAGGAATCAAACACATAAGGGTCCTATTAACTTCAGGGGGTATGTTTGAGGTGGTGAATACCCTCTGGAAAAATTGGTTGACATAGATAGACAGGATGGTGCAGTATTTCTGGTAGAATAAATGGTGCAACCCATCAGGCCCGGGTGCCTTAAAAGGCTTGAAACAATCCATGGCTTTCTTGATTTCAGAGTACCTAACGGATTGATCAAGGGAAACCTTCATGCTATCAGTAAATAATAGAGGGTTTCCATCACTGTAGCATCTCTTATAGGTGGATGAGGTATGGGGTGTGGCAAAGAGATTCTCAAAGTAGCCTCTAATAGTCTCCTTGATGAGTTTAGGTTCTTTGATCTGATTACAGTAACGAACCAAATGTTCATTTTGAGAATTAGCGTTCCATTCAGTGGATTAAGGTCTCGAGCAGTTTTGTATTATGTGTTATCAGTTGCATGTATGGTCGAGTTCAATTTTTTAAATGAATCAGAATTAGTTGGAAGAATGCATTTCATGATTTGAAGCTTTAAGTTGGAAGAATTGACCAACTTTAACTTTTGTGTAGACGACTCAATGGTGTTTTGATGATTCCAGTTGCTCTGAGTGGTGATTTTAGAATTAGGCGTATGCCCTAATTTGCATTTGGATATTCCTAGAAGGTTTCGGCACTAATTGACGAAATGTGGAAATTTGAAGGTTTGAAATGTTCATATGTTTGACCGAGAGTTGACTTCGTTGGTATCGAGTTCTGATTTTGGTTCCGAGAATTGGAATAGCTTTGTTATGTCATTTGGTACTTGTGTGCAAAATCTGAGTTCATTTCAGGTTGATTTCATATATTCAGCACGAATATTGGAAGTTGGAAGATTTAAAAATTCATAAGTTCGATTCGATGTGCGATTCATAGTTTCGATGTTGTTTGATATGAATTAAGACCTCGAGTAGGTCTGTGTTATGTTATGAGACTTTTTGGTACATTCGGGCGCGATCCCGAGTGGCTCGAGTGAGTTTAGACGAGTTTGGGATCATTTTTGGTCATGAGGGCAGGTTTGGTTCTGGTGCGTCGCACTTGTATATGTTGGAGCGCAGGTGTGTGACCGCTTCTGCATGAGTATGGTCACTTATGAGACGTTGATGCATATCCTGTTGATTCGCTTTTGCGGATAAGGGACCGTAGGCGCGAGGTCGCATATGCCAAAGAGGGATCGCAAATGCGAGTTTGTGGCTTAGCTCGATTGTCCGCTTCTGCGGTGTTTTTTCCGCTACTACGAAATCGCATATGCGAATGTTGGCTTGCAGGTGCGAAATCTAGGCTGGCAAGTAAGGGCCGCAGATGCGAGATTTGTCTCGTAAAAGTGAGAGCGCAAATGCGCAATTTTGTCCTCAAATGCGGAAATGGCTGGCAGAATGCATAAGTGTCGAGGGTTCGATATTTTTATCAATTTTGGAGTTGTAAGCCTCGATTTTGGGAGATTCTGGAGGGGTTATTCACGTGTTTGATTGGGGTAAGTGTTATTTATCCAAAATTGATTGTATTTCATGATTTCATACTTATTTATATTATTAAATTAGTGAACTGAATGGAGGAAAATGAGAATTTTGTAAAATCTTTCAAAAATGTAAAATGAGGATTTGGATGGCGATTCGATATCAGAATTTGATAATTTTGGTATGGTTGGACTCATATCGAAAAGGGTATTCAGGTTTTGTGAATTTTTATCGGGTACCGAGGTGCGAGCTTAGGGTACTTTTGGGTTGACTTTTTAGTTTTAATTTAAAACCGGAGCTTTATTTTCCGAAATTGTCTCATATGAGTTTTCTTTATGTTATGAAGTTATTTGGGCAGATTTAAGCCGTCCAGAGGTTTTTTCACATGAGAAGGTCATTTTAGAGTACGGCCTAGCTTTGTTGAGGTAAGTATTCTGTCTAACTTTGTGTGAGAGAAACTACTCCTTAGGATTTGAGTTGTTTGTGCTATTTGTGTAATGTGAAAGCCGTGTACGCGAGATGACGAGTACGTACTCGGGCTTATATGTGAAAATTCTATCGATTCAAACTCTTAGGCATCTTTTATGCATTTAATTGAAAATTGTTGGCACATATTATATCCTTTATTCGTCATGTACACTATTACATGCTTTATTGGAATTTGTCATTACATGTCACATTCTCTACTTGCCGAGTTTGTTTTTATACGATTATTTGGAGTTGTTCTCTTATTGTTGAGTTTCCTTTTCATGGAGATACTTTCAATATTGAGTTTATCCTTAAATAATTAATTGGAATTGAAGTCGTCAAGAGGCATTCATCTATTTTACTTGGAGTTGTTATGTTAGCAGAGGTGTTGTCCTTATTGAGTTACTTTTCCGTTCATGTTGTTATTATTGAGATTTTATATATGTTGTGTTGAGTTGTGGGCTATCTATTGTGAAATTATGATATCGTTGAATCTTTGAAAAAGTTGTGACCTTGGGTACTTGTGACACGAGCTGATTATGTTGTGTTGTTGGGTGATTTGGGTTGCTGTATGTAGAGTATAAGGGTGGCATTTACCGTTGTTGTTATACGGGGCATAAGGATGGTATCTCACTATTGTTAAATATACCGAGTGATATGGATGGCCATTGTGTTATTGTTCGGGCGGAGTGATAAGGGTGGCTATTACACAGAGTGATACGAGTGGCTATAGAAGAGATAAGGGTGGGTAATGATATTGTCATGGTAAAGTAATACGAGCGGCTTGTGTTTCTAAAAGTAGAAAGAAAGTCTCATTTTACTTCGATTAAACTTAAATTTAAAATAAAGAATCAAAGTTTATCTGTTCTAATTCATGTGGTATAATTTAATTTTAGCATGTTCCAAAATAGAATGATAGATTTTTATATTAAGAATAATTTAGCTTTAAATTTTTTATTTAACTTTAATAAATAATATATAGTCACGCTAATATTTATAGTTTGTTTCATATTATCTATTTATACTATATTAAAAGTACGAAAGCCCTTAGCGAAATGTTGTTCGCTTTTTTTACCCTTTAAACATAAATTTCATACTAGACAAAATAGTAATTTAATTATTTTCTAATAATTAGGACCTTTTATTTTCCTAATACTTTGGACTTTGAAATCAAGTAAAATTATAGTTATTAAATATTTCCTTATTTGAACTATTTAGAAAGTCCTAATATTTTAGAATTTAAATCAAATAAGCTTTTATTTATGTAAATTCTTTCCTTGTTCGAATTGAACAAAATAACTACTTGCGTATAATTATAAATATGTTTCTTCCATATAGATTAAAAATCCCAATTCCACACAATGAATGTTTGATATAAAATAACTTTGTAAGTACGAGTATGTTTCTTTCTCTAGATACAAACGAACCAAAATATTGTTAACAAAATATGAAGCTTAAAACAAAAGAACAAAGCCAATTATTGTATTTATCGGAAAACAACGAAATTTTTGGCTTTAATAAAAGTTAGTTAGTGTTAGTTGGAAGAATTATTTGGAAAACCAACATTTTGGTTAGTTGTCAAGATCTGAATTTGAAAAGTAAATATTCTCAAAGGATAAGAATAATTGTTCATGTTCAAGAAAATGAACATAACAATAAGTATAAGTATTTAAAATATCTAACAACCTAAAATTTTATAGAGAATTATATATTAACTGTCACATAGTGAAAACTGATCTATATACCAACTTTTTAACCTTTTGAAAAACTATTTTTTTCCTTCAAAAAGTCTATGTTTAAAATATTTGTCTGACATGTAGAACTTAATTTTAATTTTAATATGTATTATATATTTTTATTGCTTCTTGAAAAGTATTAGGGCAGTCTTTTTAGAATCCGTGAATTGCATATAATTTTATTACAATCATAAACACTAGGTTATTTATTAATTTGTTGAAAAAAATTACTATATTTTTTCTTATTAGTTGCACACAAAGAACGTTTGATATATAAAATAACTTTGTAATTATGAGTATGTTTCTTTCTCTAGATACAAACGAACCAAAACATTCTTAACAAAATATACGGAGCTTAAAATAAAAGAAGCCAAATATTGCATTTATCGGAAAACAATGAAATTTTTGGATTTAAAAAAAAAATTAGTTAGTGTTAGTTGGAAGAATTATTTTGAAAACCAACATTTTGGTTAGTTGTCAAGATCTGAATTTGAAAATTAAATATTCTCAAAGGATAAAAATAATTGTTCATGTTCGGAAAAATGAACATAACAATACATATAAGTATTTAAAATACCTAACAACCTAAATTTTATAAAGAGTTATATATTAACTGTCACATAGATCTATATACCAACTTTTAAACTGTAACAACCCGACCGGTCATTTTGAGCAGCGTGTTCTTTGGCGGTTTGAGACCATGAACGGCTTCACTTCAGGTATTATGACTTGTACTCATGGTCGGAATTGAATTCCGGGAGTTTTGGAGTTGATTTGGAAACGGAATTCTCGTTTCGGAAGATTTAAGTTGGAAGAATTGATTGAGGTTGGATTTTTGAGTAAACGACATCGGAATTGGGATTTGAAGGTTCCATCAGGTTCGTATGATGATTTCGGACTTGGTCGTATGTTCGGATCGAGTTTTGGATGACTCAGGAGCTTTACGACGTCTATTGTGGAAGTTGGCATTTTGGAAGAAATTCATAAATTTGGGTTGAAGTGCATTTTAATGTTATCGATGTCTGTTTGGGATTCCGAGTCTGGGAATAGCTCCGTATGGTGATTCTGGTATTGGGAGCGCGACTGGATGTGGATTTGGAGGTTCGTAGGTTATTTCAGAGTCGTTTGTCAAAAGTTAGGAATTTGAAGGTTTGTGAGAAGTTGGACCGGAAGTGGAATTTTTGATATCGGGGTCGAATTTCGATTTCGGAAGTTAGAGTAGATCCATAATGTCGAATGTGAGTTGTGTGCAATATTTGAGGTCATTGGGACGTGATTTGATAGGTTTCGACATCGAATGTAGAAGTTTGAAGTTTTAAAGTTCATTGAGCTTGAATTTGGGTGCAACTCATGATTTCAATGTTGTTTGATGTGATTTGAGGCCTCGAGCAAGTTTGTGTCGTGTTTTGGGACAGGTTGGTGTGATTGGACGGGGTCCCAGGGGCCTCAGATGTGTTTTGGGTGTGTTTCGGATCATTTTGGACTACTTTGGATGCTGATTTACTGATATCTCGTTTTTTTCTTCGCGTTCGCGAAGAAGGATTTGGCTTCTGGGATTTTTTTCTTCGCATTCGCGAAGAAGGAAATCTCTGTTACGCAGGTCTTACTTCATAGGCACATATCTCATAATCTATACGGAATTTGAAGATGAGGTAAAAATAAAGGATAGCCCTCTATGTCTAGTTTTCAGAAAGATAAACAATTTAGTATTTGGATTTGTGTATAATGAGTTATGGCAGGTACACTAAAGGCTGTCTGGGAAGATGAAGAAGAAATTTGTGTTGCACATGGCTGACTTTGACAGCTTATATCTCTAAATCTACAAGGAATTGGGAAATGGAAAAATATGAAAGTTGTAGATCTTGAAGTCTAGTTTTCATAACATTAAACCATTTGTCATTTTGAGTTTTGTGCAAAAAGTCACGACCATGCTATCTGAGAAGAGTTATTGGAATGACTTTTCAAGAATATTTGTTCTTCGTGAATGTGCTGGGACGCCCACGAATGTGAATAAGAGTTGCCTGGCAGTGTATAAGTTTGCGAAAAATGGGTTTGGCTCATTTCATCTCATTTCCTCCATGGGAGACTACCTAGGGGCAATTTTGGAGCTCCATCTTCATTATCTATGTCAAGGTAAGTGATTCCCACCTATTTCAAGTTAAATACTTGGAATATATATAGATTTTAACATGGAAATTCATGGAAAATTAGTGAAAATTTGGAGTTTTGGTAGAAAACCTAAAAACTTGAAATTATTGAATATTGACCACGAATTTGGGCATGAAATTAAGAATAAATTATATATTTGAGTTCATGCTATTATGGGTAATGTTTATCTTAAAAAAATTTTAGAATCCGGGCACGTGGGTCCGAGAGTGATATTAATCGACTATTCGATCGTGGTTAAATATTGATATAAATTGTATTATTATGAGTATTTGAGTATATACTTATGGGTTTGCACAATTATTGACTAGTCTTGAGGCATTGTGCATCAATTTGAGTCATCGGAAGATCTTGAAAGCCGTTTATGGAACTTCGGAGCGAGGTAAGTCTCCTTTGTAACCTTGTAAGAGGGAATTAACGCCATAGGTGAAATAAGTAAATATGTGCTTCTATTTGTGGGGGACTACATACGCACGAGGTGACGGGAGACCGTGTGTAGCTACTATTATGCTTATGTCCGGGTAGTCTAGGACCCAAAAGCATGCTTTACTTGCCGTACTTGTAATTGTATTGTCAATTTAAAAGGCATAATCATATCGAACTTGGTAAATACATTTCTAAAAGGCGAAACATTATTTTCTTGACTTTTAAAAGAGAAATTTTCCCTTTTCTTTGGATAATTGTCCCTTGATGAATTCTTGATTGACTGTTTGAATATGTTTATATTTTGTGGAACGGGCGGGCGGTAATTAAATAGATGCATCTATCGTTTGCTCCATTCGACCCTTCGACAGTGCACAATTTAAATATTGTTGGATCAGGTCGTACATCCTCGACATGATTTGTGCATGCTTGTATTGCTTGCCTTGCAAATTTATGAATAATGATATTACCTCCTTGGCCTGAGATAAATTGTTAAATGATGAAAATGAATTTAGGAATCCCTTGTTATTAAAAGGATTGTTGTTTCATAATTTCCTTAAGTTTACTGCTGTTTTTAATGAAATCCACGACTAATTATATTATTAGTACATTACTGTTGGACCACTAGTAAGTGTTGGAGTCGACCTCTCGTCACTACTTCTTTGAGGTTAGACGGGATACTTACTGGGTACGCGTTATTTTTGTACTCATACTACACTTGTTGTGCCTTTTTTTGCACGAGCACATATATGTCTAATGGCCTCGTTGGGCACAACGGCATGATTGATACGGGGACTTAGGTGAACTACATTTCTCAATACGGCCACAACCACCAGAGTCTCCTTCAGAGTATTCTATTTTATTTTCTATCCAATTTGTATTCCAGACAGTTATTGTATTACATTTTATTTTCTAGAAAATTTTCATGCACTTGTGATACCGGGTTCTGGGATGACTATGGGACTATTCAGTATTTAAATTTAAGACATCATTATTTACTCAGTGAAGTTCATTATTAATTGTTTAGTGTAAGGAAAGAAATGATTTCAAAATACTAAAAATGAGGATTTAATTAACTTCTTGGTGTTGGCTTGCCTGACAGTGGTGTATGGCGCCATAACGACCTTTATTGGATTTTAGGTCGTGACAACATGATATCAGAGCACTAGGTTCCCTCAGGTCTCACGAGTCATGAGCAAGTCTAGTAGAGTCTTGCGGATCGGTACGGAGACGTCTGTACTTATCTTCGAGAGGCTACAGAGCTGTTAGGAGCACTTCCCTTCTTGATTCCTCATGGTGCGGTTTGGTTCCTTTGAGGCTTATTTCTTCATTTCCTTTTTATTCAAACGTATGCGACGTGAACCGCTTATTATAATTCGGGAATTGAGGAATTATAATGGTACTACAGATGTGGTACGAGATGTTTCTCCATGTGTAGTTGTTTGGGATATTGTCGTCGGCTTGCGGAAGGATATTCTGTCGTTTCAGCTTAGTAGTTGTACTTCTGAGAGCTTTGAGGCTATGCACATGTTTTTATGATGCTCATAATGGTTATCACACAATAATTGATGTGATGGTAGGATGCTTGCCCATGTGTCGGGGCAGTGAATGACTTGAAAGGAGGTCTACTCAGAGCATGATTCAGAGATTCGGTATTTCATTTCGGGCGGAGGAAAGGCTATCGGACTATAAGTGTTCAAGTTTGGGTTGATAGAGTAACGAGACTGGGTGTTTTCAAGTGTGGTAGAATTTTCATGTACGACGTGGTGTCGTCCTCCTCGATTGAATGTGTTAAGTTCGCCGGTCTAATGATCGTCTACAATTCCCCTTTAGAGTAGGATATTGTGAGGTAGTATTGGAGAAGCGGATGTCAGAGACTGGGGGTGCGGTGGTCCAAGATTGAATGGGTATTTCTAATGCTGACAGCTCGAGAAGGAGGATCTTCGGAAGGGATTGAAGTTAGTAGGAATCTATCGGTTCAAGTGCTATAGAGATGGATATTTATCTAAGGCAACAACTGGGCAGCAACGAATGAGGAGGGACATGTGGGAAGTTTCAGGTGGTGGTTAAATTTCTAGAAGGCTAGGTGTAAGAAGCGAAAGTCGAGTAGTTTCTTAAAGGAGTGAGTTTGACCAAACTGGGAGAGTGGCAGCGTAGCATATGAGTTCTGTGGTAGGATAGTTGCACAACTTGAGGAAAAGTTTAGAGTGATTTGGGAATTTTAGTGGACGGTGAATGGGTCCATGGGCTTAATTTGAAATATTGGATATTATACAGCGGGAGATTGGATGCAACATAAATGAGTTGGAAGAATTGACTAAGGTTGAATTTTTGAGTAAACGACCTCGGAATCGGATTTGAAGGTTCCAACAGGTTTGTATGATGATTTCGGACTTGGACGTATGTTCGGATAGGGTTTTGGATGACCAAGGAGCGTTTCAGCGTCATTTGTGGAAGTTGGAATTTTGGAAGAAATTCATAAATTTGGGTTGAAGTGCATTTCACTGTTATCGATGTCTGTTTGGGATTCTGAGCCTAGGAATAGCTTCGTATGGTAATTATGGTACCGGGAGCACGACCGGATGTGGATTTGGAGGTTCATAGGTCATTTCGGAGTCGTTTGTCAAAAGTTAGGAATTTGAAGGTTTTTAAGAAGTTGGACTGGAAGTGGACTTTTTGATATCGGGGTCGGATTCCGATTCTGGAAGTTGGAGTAGGTTTGTAATGTCGAATGTGACTTGTGTGCAAAATTTAAGGTCAATCAGACGTATTTGATAGGTTTCGACATCGAATGTAGAAGTTTGAAGTTCTAAAGTTCATTGAGCTTGAATTGGAGTGCGATTCATGATTTCGATGTTGTTTGATGTGATTTGAGGCCTCGAGCAAGTTTGTGTCATGTTTTGGGACAGGCTAGTGTGATTGGACGGGGTCCCGGGGACCTCGGGTGTGTTTCGGATCATTTTGGGCTACTCTGGATACTGATTTGCTAATATCTGGTGTTGTTCTTCATGTTCGCGAGGATCTTCTTGCGTTCGCGAAGAAGGATTTGGCTACTGGGATTTTCTTCTTTGCGTTCGCGTAGAGACTCTCGCGTTCTTGAAAAAGAAAATCTCTGTTGCGCAGATCTGACTTCGGAGGCTCATATTTCACAATCTATAAGGAATTTTGAGATGATGTAAAAATGAAAGTTGTAGTTCTTTGTGTCTAGTTTTCATAAAGGTAAACCATTTAACATTTGGATTTGTGTATAGAGAGTTATGGATGTATATTACAGGATGTCAGGGAAGATGAAGAAAATATTTGTGTAGCACAAGGCTAACTTTGGCAGCTTATATCTCGAATTATATAAGGAATTGAGAGATGACCAAAACATGAAAGTTGTATATCTTGGATTTTAATTTTCATAAAATTAAATCATTTATCATTTGGAGTTTTGTGAAAAACGTTATGACCATTATACTAGAGGTTGTCTGAGAAGAGTTTGGAATGGCTTATCGAAAAAAGTTATGGGTTTGGCTCATTTCATTTCCTCCATGGGAGACGACATAGGGGCGATTTTGGAGCTCCATCTTCATCATCTATGTCAAGGTAAGTGATTCCCACCTATTGCAAGTTAAATACTTGGATTATATATATATAGATTTCAACATGAAAAATCATGGAAAATTAGTAAAAATTTGGGGTTTTAGTAGAAAACCTAAAAACTTGGTATATTTTTATATTGACCACGAATTTGGGCATGGAATTAAGAATAAATTATATATCTGAGTTCGTGATGTTATGGGTAATGTTTATCTTCCAAAAATTTCGGAATCCGGGTACGACCCGAGGGTGATTTTTATCGACTATTCGATCGTGGTTAGAAGTTGTTATAAATTGGATTATAATGAGTATTTGAGTATATACTTATGGGTTTGCACAATTATTGACTAGTCTTGGGGCGTTGTGCATCGATTTGAGTCACCGGAAGTGCTTGGAAGCCGGTTATGGAACTTCAAAGCGAGTTAAGTCTCCTTTCTAACTTTGTTAGAGGGAATTAACCCCATAGGTGAAGTAAGTAAATATGTGCTTCTATTTGTAGGAGGTTACGTATGCACGAGGTGATGGAAGTCCGTGCGTAGCTACTATTATGCTTATGTCCGGGTAGTCTAGGATCCAATAGCATGCTTTACTTGTCGTGCTTGTAATTTTATTGACAATTTAAAAGTCTTAATCATATCGAACTTGGTAAATACATTTCTAAAAGGTTAAACATCATTTTCTTGACTTTTAAAAGAGAAATTTGTCATTTTCTTTGGATAATTGTCCCTTGATGAATTCTTGATTGACTGTTTGAATATGTTTATCTTTTGTGGAACGGGTCGAACGCCTCGGTAGATTAAATAGATGCATCTATGGTTCGCGCCATTCGACCCTCTAGCAGTGCACAACTTAAATATTGTTGGAACGGGCCTTACGACCTCGACATGATTTGCGCATGCTTGTATTGCTTGCCTTGCAAATTTATGAATAATGATGTTACCTCCTTGGCCTGAGATAAATTGTTAAATGATGAAAATGAATTAAGGAATCCCTTGTTATCAAAAGAATTGTTTACTTGTTTCATAATTTCCTTAAGTTTACTGATGTTTTTGATGAAATCCACGGTTAATTATATTATTAGTACATTACTGTTGGACCACTTGTAAGTGTCGGAGTCTACCTCTCGTCACTACTTCTTCGAGGTTAGATGGGATACTTATTAGGTACGCATTGTTTTCGTACTCATACTACACTTGCTGTGTATTTTTGTTGCGTAAGCACATGTATGTCTAATGGACTCGTTGGGCGTAGCGACATGGTTGATATGGGGACTTATGTGAGCTGCATTTCTCGAGACGGCCGCAACCATCAGAGTCTCCTTCAGAGTATTGTATTTTATTTTCTGTCGAATCTGTATTCTAAACAGTTATTGTATTATATTTTCTTTCCTAAAAATTGCTCATGCACTTGTGACACCGGGTTTTGGGATGACTATGGGACTATTCAGTATTTAAATATATTTAAGATGTTATTATTTACTCAGTGAAGTTCATTATTAATTGTTTAATGTAGGAAATAAATGATTTCAAAATACTAAAATGAGGTTTTAGTTAACTTCTTGGTGTTGGCTTGCCTGACAGTGATGTCCGGCGCCATTACGATCTTTATTGAATTTTGGGTCGTAACATAAACCTTTGAAAAACTAATTTTTTCCCCTCCAAAAGTAAATATATGTTCAAAATATTTGTCTAACATGTAGAACTTAATTTTAATTTTAATATGTATTATATATTTTTATTGCTTCTTGAAAAGTATTAGGGTAGTGTTTTTAGAACCCGTGAATTGCATATAATTTTATTACAATCATAGACACTATTCTTATTAATTTGTTGAAAAAAAATTACTTTATTTTTTCTTATTGATTAAGGTGAGAAAAAAAATACCTTTTGTCAATTAGTTGAATTATTTGTATTTTTAAATGAACTTAAGAATATATAACTTTTCAAATAAATTTTACATAATAACTTAAATTTTCAAAGATTAATGCGCTCTTGGTAAAACTAAAAATAAAGTATGATAACTTGTGAAATAAAGTAATGATATTATAATTTATAATAAATTTTAAATTGAATACATTGACTGACATGACTAAGGGCTTATATGGGGTACAATTTTGTTGCTTATTGTGTCAGCTAGATACATTCAACAATCACTATTTTCGAGAACTTATATTTTTTATAACTTTTATTTATCACCCAAACATAATTTTTAATAGAATATTTATGTAATATTTTAATAATTCATACTCATCTAGATAGTGTTCACGCACAATAGTTAGTATTTTTTACCGTTTAAAATTAATTTTCATATTGGACAAAATAATAATTTAAGTTATTTTTCTAAATTGTAGGAATCAACATTTAATTATTTTCTTAATATTTAGGAATAATCGCTTAATCATTTCCTTAACTCTTAAAATTTGATCTAAAAAATTATGTTATTCAGTTAAAGTCCTTCTAATAAACTCTATTTAGATTTAAGATATTGAATTCCAAGCATTTCGCGAGTATTTTTTTTATATTGGGTTTACGAGATTTTTTGTTATAAAAATTTCGGTTTAGCGGTCCTTCTTTTCCTTTCTTGTCCTTATTTTCCTCTCCCCCTCTCCCCCACCCCACAGTTTTAGGAATACTTTTTCAAGGTTTACGAGTATTTCTTTTAGATAACAAAATAATCATTGAATTATTTTTTTCATATTTAAAATTTTAGAATATATCAACTAAACTTATGTTATTAAATCATACTTGGGAATAAGAACAAATATGTAGCAACCACAAACGTAGTAATCTTAATCAATTCTAATTTTTTTTTAAAATTCAAGTATCAAGCTTAAATAAGAAAATATTTTAATTTTAAGAAGATAAATAAAGAGAAGTGTTAGTAATATTCAAACTATAATGGTTGTACTAACATAGAAGTCCAAAAGTGTCACGACCCAATTTTTTCTCCGTTGGGTATCGTGATGGCACCTAGTCTTAGGGACTAGGTAAGCCTAATCTTTAATGAATAACAACAACAATTAAAGAAAATACAACAGTCTCGATGTGGAAACCTTTACAAAAATTTACGATTTCCCAAAATCGATAGTACAAGTCATAAGCTCTACAGAGCTTACTACAACTTCTAAATACAACTGTTTGGAATTAAGTAAAAATTAACAAACAAATATGACAGTGACTCCGAAACCCGCGATTGTACAATTCGAAATGCAATTATACAACAAGGACAAGTAATAACTCAACAATTTCAACTACTTTTACATCAAGTTCTGCAACGATCCGGTTGGTCGTTCCGAGAGTTTAGCCCCGTTTTCCCCATTTCTGCTTCATTTTGTGTTGTTTAGCTCATTTATGTTGTGTTTGGTCAGTTGGCTCGGGTTCAGAGTGATTGTGGAGAGAAAGGGAGACACTTAGTCTCTTAAGTTGGTTAAATAGTTGAAAAGTCAACTGGAAGTTGACTTATAGGTATATGATCTCGGAATGTAGTTTTTATGGTTCGGATAGCTTCGCTAGGTGATTTGAGACTTAGGAGCGTGTTCGGCATGTTATTCAGAAGTCCATGGTAGAATTAGGCTTGAATTGGCAAAATGGGATTTTTGGTGATTTCCGGTCGGCAGTGAAAAATTAGCTATCGGGGTCGGAATAGAATTTCGGAAGTTGGAATAGGTTCGTAGTGTCATTTGGGATGTAGGTGCAAAATTTTACATCATTCGGACGTGGGTTGGGTGGTTTCGTCATCGTTGGCGAATTTCGGAAGTTTACAAATTCTTAGGCTTGAATTTCGAGTTAATTTGGTGTTTTAAAGTTGTTTTGGGTGATTCGAAGGCTCGACTAAGCTTGAATTTGGTTATATGAGGTGTTGGTATTTTTGGTTGAGGCGCCGAGGGGCTCAGGATGATTTCGGGTGGCCATCAGTGAGTTTGAAAGTTAGAAAATGCTGCTGGTGTATTGTTGTTCTAGTTTTCCGCACCTGCGGAAGGGTGATCACATGTGCGGTCACCGAAGATGCTGCTTGGCATCGCAGGTGCGCAAAATGGCTGGTTGAGGATGCAACGCAAATGCGGAAGGTATGTCGCACATGCGAGCCCGCAGGTGCGGTGGGCTGATCTCAGGTGCGGAAAATGGGGAGTTAAGTGAAGTCCGCAGGTGCGGACCTTTGGTCGCAGGTGTGGGGACCGCAGATGCGGACAATGGACCGCAGATGCGGAACCCCTGGGCAGAAAGTATAAATACTTGCTTTCGCGAATTTTAGGCATTGTTCATCATATTTGCATACGGGTGAAGCTTTTGGGAGCAAATTGAAGAGGAATTTCAAGGGACTTTCGTGGAGGTAAGTTTCTTGGACCTAAAACTCGATTCTATGGTTGTATTTGACTGATTAAGCATGAAATTAGAGGAATTTAATGGTAAGAAATGGGGGATTAGGGCTTGAGACTTTGATTTAAGGATTTGAGGGGTTGTTTGTTGTCAGATTTTGATGTATTTGGTATGTATGGACTTGTGAGAGAGTAAAGATTCTAGTTTTGTGATTTTTATCTGATTTCGAGACATGGGATCGGGGGTTGGGTTGGCCAATTTCGAGATTTTTGATGTAATTTGGTTATTTTTGAGTGGGCTTTGTTCCTTTAGTGTATTTTGATGGTATGATTTTGAATAGATTCGGGGAGATTTGAGGCCGAGTCGAGTGGCAAAGGCATCGCGTAGTAGACTTTCATCGGCCTTGAGGTAAGTAATGATTGTAAATCTCGTCTTGAGGGTATGAAACCCCGAACTTCACATTGTATCACTACTTTGGAGTGGCGCACATGCTAGATGATGAGTGTGTGGCGTACACCATTGGGGATTGTGACTTGGTCCATCCCATAGCAACTATTAAGTTGCATATTTGACTAAGAAATCATATGATATTTTATGTTTTAGAGATATTTACTATTTTTTTGGCTGGATGCCGTATTTGGGCCTCATGCCAAGTTTTTTGGACCCTTAGAGGCTTTTTACTGTTGTTTCCTCACTGTGTTAATTAAGATTGCTATGTTTAACTGATTTAAAAACTCAGTCTCATTTACACTATTTGATGCATAAAATGATATTTTGGGTCGAGCACCCCGTTTTACTAATAGCCCGAGTGACTTGAGAGATTTCTGACTGAGTGAGGCCGAGGGACTGTGTTGTAAGGATGTTATGAGATTGGGTTGTGCGCCGCAGCATGTTACACTATTTTATAATATATGAGAGGCCGAGAACCCGAGTGATTATGCCACGAGATGGCTTGTTATAGCGATTGGGTTGTGGGAGCTCCTTTGGAGTCTGTACACCCCCAGTTAGCGCAGGTACCTAATGAGTGCGAGTGCCGAGTGATGGGGAGGCATGAGTGGTTGTGAGGGTTGCCCGAGAGGCTGATTACGAGTGATTGTGAGGTATGTTGAGGGATCGATTCAGAGTGATGTTATTCCCGAGGGGCGGTTTATGATTCATGTTTTTTCCCGAGAGGTTACTTATGATTTATATCACTTTTACACTAAACGTCTTGGGAATTTTATTGAAAATGTTGGAAATTTCATTCTCAAATGATTTTTACTGAAATCGGCTTTTAAGCGTATTGGTTTAACGTATATATATATTGTTGGAAAGAAAGATTGTACTCACAGTGATTTGATGACGTATTTTTATGTGTTTCGTATTTCTCATACCTTATTTACTTTTATTACTTACTGAGTTGGCGTACTCACATTACTCCCTACACCTTGTGTGTAGATCCAGGTGCTAGGGAGGAGTGAGTTGTTTACCTGTCCCAGGGATTCACAGAGATTTGTGAGGTAGTTGCACGCGTCCACAACCCTACCTTCTCCTCACTTATTTAGTATTTAAAATTCCAGACTTATCGTGTATTAGAGATACTGCATCAGACTTGTATTTTCTTTAGATGCTCATGACTGATGACTCCGGGTTTTGGGGCAATGTTTAAATGTTTTACTTATCCTTACTTGTTGAAGTGCTAAAATGGGAAATTTTTATAAAATATCGGATCGTATTGAATTAAATGAAAGGTTTCTTACGTTATGCGTAGTGGATTGGCTAGTCTAGTATCACGTTAGGCGCCATCACAGCCAGGGTGATTTGGGGTCGTGACAAGTTAGTATCAGAGCCTATGTTACATAGGACTCACCAGTCATGAGCAGGTTTAGTAGAGTCTTGCGGATCGGTACGGAGACGTCTGTACTTATCTGCGATAGGCTGCAGAACCCTTAGGAAAAATCTCACACTCTTAAATTCTTGTCGTGCGAGTCTGTTGATTCTGGTAACTAAACTTCTGTTGTTTCATTCTCTCACAGATGGTGAGGACATGTGCTACCGGACAGGGCGATCAGCCACCAGTGGGACCCACGAGGGGTTGAGGCCGTGGTAGAGATAGAGGTGCAGCCTGCACAGCTGCCGGAGCAGTACCCGTAGACCCACCCGTTATTTGGACCAGTTTCTAGCCGCAGATGTTCCAGCGGGACAAGCCCAGGCACCGGATGTGCCTATTATTATCCTAGGCCTTCAGCGGACCTTGGCGCGGATTCTGACCGTGTGCACCAGTCTTGCATAATAGGTCGTTGTTTCTACTACAGCCGCTACTTCTCAGGCGGGGGGAGGCACCCAGACTCCTGCCGCCCGTACACCTGAGCAGGTTGTTCAGGGACTTCAGACACCGGGGGCAGCTCCTGATAACTAGGGATTATACCTTATTTTACACTCCTTCTTGCTTAAGTTTTGGTTAAAATTGTATACAAAATAGTCCCAAAAGCTTACTTGTTGTACTTGTTTGTAGGGTTTAGTCAAAAAGGTGACAAATAGTCAAAACTAGCTCAAAAAGGATTGAAACATGCACAAGTACCAAGAACAAGTCCAAGCTCAGTCCAACAGACTAGTGCGGTCCGCACTGAGGAGGTTCAGAGAGATGAATTTAAAGCATGAGACCAGTGCGGTCCGCACTCCATTTTATGCGGACCGCACTAGTGAGATTCAGAGAAGTGAGTTTGAAGGCTTGAGACCAGTGCGGTCCGCACTGTTGAGATTCAGAGAGGTGAAAATATGAGAAGCTGAAGCAGTGCGGCCGCAAAGCCATTTTGTGCGGACCGCACTAAGGAGTTTCAGAGAGTTGAATCTGAAGGCTGGATGACCAGTGCGGACCGCACTCCATTTTGTGCGGCCGCAACAAAAGCCAATGCGGCCGCGGTGCATTTTATGCGGACCGTGATGGCCAAGTTCAGAGACCCAGATTTCACAGCTTAGGAGCCTCAACGCGGCCGCACTCCATTTTGTGCGGTCCGCAGTGACCCCGCAGGGGTATTTTTGTCCAAAAAATTTAGCCTAGTATAAATAGTTTCTTTTCTCATTTTTAGGTAAGCTTTTGTACTCTGATATTATCAAGAGCTCGTGAACGATATTGTTACGCTATTTTGAGTAATTTTAGAAGTGTTTTAACATTGAATCTTTCAATTTTAGTTTGTAATTCAATTATATGGGTTATTCTTCATCTATTTCTCTGATTGCTTCTCTTATCATAAGTAGCTAAACCCATTATCTAGGGTTGTGGCTCAACCCTAGTGTAGGTATTTGATGGGTCCTTTAAATTAAGGCTTAGATATTTATGGGTAATTGGTATTTGGGCTGATTTATGGTTTTCATGTTAAATTAGTGGTTGCAAACACTAATTGGTGTTTATTTAACTTGGGTTCTTCTTTAGAAAGAGAACTTGAGTCTAGAAAATTAGTCCAACAAGGAATTGGGATGTATTCAAGAGATTGATAGTCCCAATTAACGGGTTAAACCTAGAGATAGTAAAACCCTACTTGAGCCTATATTGCTTGCATGATTTTGACACCCAATTGGTCTTGAGAGAGGCAATTAACGCAAAGCTACTCAATCTACTGAGAGGTATAGAGTGGGTAATTTCGTGCATTGGCTATATCACAATCCCCTTCATGACATCTTTGTCTTAGGTATTGGAATCCCGTTGAGTACTCACCTAGGAGAAAGTCATAGCCCTAGTCCTCTTTATCTATTAATAAAACACTCAAAAAGGCATTAGTTAGTTAATTAGAAATTTGCAATTAGTCTAAACCCTAGTTCTAATATAAAACCAAAAGTATAAGAAGTGCAATTAAGAGCACGAAACACTACCAGATCACATAGGAACTCAACTCCCACACTAGTAACTCCCTGTGGATTCGATCCCGACCCGTTCAGGTAAAAGCTGCATCGACCCTCATCTTGCTACTATTTAGTAGTGTAGGTAGGCGCCGATCACTTTTTGGCGCCGTTGCCGGGGAGTTATACTGTGTTGATTATCTACGTGAATAGTGGTGTTAAGTGTTTTTCTTTCCTTTTTCTGTTAACGCGTGTGTTGAATCAATTCAAGTCTTAATGGAGGATCCTTTGGGAAATATCATTCCGGGGGAGGAGGTATATGACAACCAAGAAGATGAAATAAACCAAGTACCACCTCCCAGACGGGGCCGACAGGACAACATTAATGAGGACATTCCCGACCCTCCCCTGCCTCCACCTCCCAGAGCTGCCACTCGGGTCCTTCCAAATGAGGGGTACGCAGTGCTATTGTCCCACCTAGAATCCGGACGGGAAATTTTCAAATAACAAATGTGATGCTGACACTTTTGGAGCAACATGGCTATTTCACCGGAGTCGCCCACCAAAATGCTTACAAACATTTAAAGGGATTCGTAGATACATGCTGGGGAAGTAAGCAGACGAATGTCTCAGAAGATGCCTTGAGGCTTCGGTTGTTTCCCTTCTCTATTAGAGAGAAGACACTTGATTGGCTTGAGAGACTTACTAACCACTCCATATCTACATGGACGAGCTCGTAGACAAGCTCATTGCAAAATTCTTGTCTCACGGTCACATGGCAGCGGTTAGAGATGAAATATTGGCTTTCAAGCAAGAGCCCAACGAGCCTTTGCATGATATTTGGGAGCGCTACCGGACCATGATAAAGGAATGTCCAAACAATAACACGACTGAAGACATGATTCAGCAAACCTTCTACCGGGGCATAAACACCGTCAATCAATGGGTGGTCAATCAATTGGCCGGTGGAAATTTCATGAAGTTGACTTACCCCGAGGCATGTGAGGTCATAGATGAGATGGCTGACACATCGTCAGCATGGCAGAGTAGAGAAAACGTACCTCAGGGCGATTCTGGTGTTAATGGTCTTCATAAAGAACTTCAAGAACATGGGCAAGCAATTGCCGAGCTCACTACCACTATGAACCAACTTGATAAGGCACAACTTCAATAATTACAAGGGTCGAAGAAAGTTAATGCCATGGAGGGAGTGAATGTTTTGGTGAACAAAAGAAGACCTCGGGGAAATCCAATGCAAAGCAACAATGAGCAAGGTGACCAAGGACCAAGTGGGTATAGCCAATAATATTCATATGATGATCAAGATGAGGATGTCATGTATGCTAATAATTATCAAAGCCAAGGGAACAATCAAAGCAACAATCAAAACTGGAACAACCAAGGTAACAATCAAAATTGGGGTAATCAAATACAACACAATTGAAAAAATAACAACAATTCACGAAACTAGGGGAACAACAACAACCACTAATGGGGGAGCAATAATGATAACAATTGGAGCGGAGGCAATAACAACAACAATTGGGGTGGTAATGGTAACCGGGGGCCGGGCTTTCAAAGGCCCCCAATGTACCAACAACCAAGCAATCCACCCCCGTACCAAGCTCAAGGACAAAGCTCATCAAGTAATGACATGGGAAGAATTGAACAAATGTTCAAGCAAATGATGGAGCGCAATGCGGACTCCGATGCTCAATTGGCCTCCCACAACACCTCCATTAAAAATCTTGAAGTACGAATGGGCCAAATTTCTCACGCCTTGAACACACACCCAAAGGGAGCACTACCGAGTGATACGATGGTGAACCCCAAGGGTGGGAACAACAACAATACCGGTCACGCCATGGCGGTGACCACAAGAAGCGGAAGAGGCGGTGAGGCGAGTTCTTCTAGACAAAAGAGAAATGTTGTTGATGATGATGAATTGCCAAATTATGAGTTACCAATTGAGGTTGAGCAAGTGGTGGAAGAGCCAACTTCTAGTGAGGTGAGAATTGACATTCATGATAATAGGGAGAATTTGCAAAGGGACATGAACCCGTCTAGGGAACACGTGATTGATATGCCAGAACCGGTGGTCCCAAAATCCAAGGCACCATTGCCTAGGGCCCCTCCTCCAAATCCTCAAAGGTTGGCAAAGCAAAATCAAGAGAATCAATTCAAGAAATTCATCGACATGATGAAGAGTCTTTCCATCAATGTCCCTTTGGTTGAAGCTTTAGAGAAAATGCCCAGATATGCCAAGTTTTTTTAACCAAAGAATTAGATCCTTTGACCAAAGCTATTTTTAAGATGAACACGAGTTTCTGATAATCAAGGAAATAATGATAATTATGAATGAGTAAGTAAATAGACAATAATAAGATGCACGGAAAAATAAAGTGTATTATGTTCGCAGTGTGGATGCCCCTTACAAGTTATATTTTATTCCCTTATATAGGGAATTCCTTAACATAATGTATACCTCTTGCAATGATCGCTCATTAATGACTAATTATTACATTAATGTAACATTACAAAGAATATTCGTAATTGTTGCGTGAAGGTTGTGTAAAGTGTGGATCATTAATTGAAGATCTCTGAATTTGCTTGTAGCTCTGTCCGGATTCATTCTGGCTGTGTCTCTTCCTTGTTTCAATCAGGTTGAGTTTCCCATAGCTGATTACCCTGTAGGTATATTGTGTCGTGCCTCTTTGGCTCGTACCTCTTTTATAGAAGCTTGTCCAGTTGTCATGTTTTCATTGCTCCACATAACTGGCTGAGTCATCAAGTCTTATTACACGTGTGAAGCTCTTTTTTACCAATACAGATAGTCCCCCCACTTACCATTTATTTATCGATTAATATTTGGTAAGTGGATATGCATTCATGGCGGGAATATTTTGCTGCCGCTTCACTCGAAACATTGCATCCTTCTCTGAATGCATGTGTCGCTTGTCACTTCCATTTAA
Organism: Nicotiana undulata; assembly: GCA_005239495.1. Classification (NCBI taxonomy): domain Eukaryota; kingdom Viridiplantae; phylum Streptophyta; class Magnoliopsida; order Solanales; family Solanaceae; genus Nicotiana; species Nicotiana undulata. The sequence goes on along the minus strand of ML287037.1, from coordinate 33,582 downwards.
TGCTCAAGCCACGTGTCACCTCCGGGTTGGTTCTGCAATTACTCGACGCCTTTTAGGGCATTTTGCGGCTACATCACTCACGAAGTGACACCTTCTATTATGACTTTCACATCATTGTTTTCCCCCATTTTTGACGATTGTCTTCGAGTATAAATACCCCTTTCCTTTACTTTGACAAAAAATCTCTAACTTTCATTCTTTATTTGTAAAGAACTTTTTTTCTTGTCTTTGTAAATATGTCTTCTTCAAACCAGCCTAAGGGAGTGATAAACGTTGAGGATTTGACTCCCTCTTCTGTTCCAACGCGGAGCCGAAGAGGTGGTAGGTTGAGGAGTTTAAGTTCTACTCCTTCAAGGGGTTCTTCCTTTTCCCAGATTACTTCCCCTCATTCTTCTAGGTCTTTAACTTCTCCGAGAGCTAGGGCTTCTAGATCTTCGTCTAGAGGTAGAGAACATCACGAACCTTTACGTGAACCCCGAGTCGATGAAATCATACCTGCTGAGTTTACCTTCACTATGGATAATCAGGCCCTTAGAGATCAGTCTCCATCTCTTGATAGTGCTGATAGGTACCCTACCCTGATCACCGAAGGTTTAATTCCTCATGTTCGCATGTACTGTTTTTGGAAGTCCGATTTTCCTGTCATAGTTCCAAATAGTAACCAAAGAATAACGTCTTACAGGACAGGGTATTCTTTTGTGTATACCTACCTATTTACCTTAGGGTTTAGACCTCCCATCGATCCAGTTATCATCGAGTTCTGTCATTTTTTCAAAATTTGCTTGGGACAAGTCGGTCCTATTGTATGGCGAGTTGTTGCATGTATTAGATGTTTAGCTACTTTAGCTTCGGTCCCCTTCACCTTTAATCATCTTATTCACTTTATTCCCCGATGTTGTTTCGTCAAGGGATTTTTACTCTGGCTGCCAGGAGTAAAACAGTGTTGGTGACTCCTGACGATGATAAGGATAGAGGTTGGTACCTTCGGTACGTTGATGTGCCTACTGATGGTTTAGTAGGTGAAGAAAATCTTCCTTCCCTGATAAGTGGAATCGTGCACGTGAGTACATTTTAGCTCACATTCCTTGCTTTTTTTCTTTAGATGTTTTATTAACACCGTAGTTGTTTCTTCTTTTTGCAGCAATCATGGGTACTGTCGAGAATGTCTCCGGTATCCGTGATTGGGTAGAAAAACTTTTGTCAATTGCTCCGTTGGAAGAAAAGTCTTGGAAGTACTTCTTCGGTAAGTACGGTTGGAAAGTGAAAACGCATGGTAAGTGAAGCTTTTATTTATGCTTCTTTCCTTGCTCGAGCATCGTTTTTGTTGTTTTACCTTTTTTTTTTATAGGGTTTCTCGCTCGTGGGCGTCTGCTGCATCCGTTCCCATATTGTCCCTGGCTCAGGCCCAGGAAATCATTACAGGCTCTTCTTCTTCGAAGAGAAAGGTTGGTGGGTCGAGGACCTCAGAAGAAGAAGAGGAAGATGAGGGAACTTCGGTCTATAGGTCGCGTAGAAGGAATGTGATCTTAGACGAAGAGTCTACACCTGTGGCTACGCCTTCCATGCTTGAAGTTGGACTTTCTGCCTCTGAGGATGATAACCCTTCTCCCGTGCATGATTCTGTTGATTATTACTTCCGTGAAGGTTTTGGTCCCGTAGGTGATGAAGCTCCCCTGGCTGTTTTCCCCCTTCTTTTAGAGAACTCCCCTCTACTGCTCCAGTTACTTCTCCTGCTTCCGTGGCTATTGCTTCTCCTATTACTGCTCTTGCTCCCGTGGCTTTTTTGGCTCCTCAGGTTTCCTTGCCTATGTCTCCTACATCTCTTCCTGCTTCTGTGCCTTCTATTAGAGAAGTAGGGTCTTCCAGTAGGGAGATGATGCAGGTGCTGATAGAAGTTCCAGCTGATGGGAGTCTCTTTAAAAAGTCTGGCCAGCCTGATGTGTGGCTGAAACCATTGATAGGCCCGACTGAGAGAGCCAAGCTAGATAGCCGTAGTTCCCTTACATGGGCTAATGAGATCGTGCATACTTCTTTAAAGGTAGAGAACATTTTCTTGCATTTCATTCTTGTACATGTATTTACCGTATCTAATTGATTTTCTTTTTGTAGATCAATCTTACAGGCACGGAGCTTATGAAAAGGGCTTCTAACACGGAGCAGGAAGTGAAAGAGTGGCATGTTGATGCAGATCACTGGAAGGGACAATATGAAAGCTTAAGGCTCGACATGGAGGCCTTAGAAGAAGAAAAATGTACCTTGAAGAAGCAGGTGAGAGTCATAGCGGCAGAGTTGGCAGTGGAGAAGGCTTCTTCTAATAAAGCATGAAAAGATAAGAACATCCTTGAGTCCTCATTTGCTGAGCAGCTGTCTCGTGCCTCAGAAGAAGTTAGGAGTTTGAAGGCTACTGGACCAAAAGGAGGAGTATTCAGGCGAGCTTGTGCAGTCACTTACATAGACCCAGGAGGATCTCCGCAACTCCTTAGATAAAATTCAATCCCTGAAAAGGTCTATCGCACCTTTAAGGGCCTCCAATGATATTGTTGTGGCTGAGAGGGACGGGCTAAGAGCTGAGGTTATGATATGGGAGAAGGATTACGAATCTCTTGAAGATGCGACAACTGTCGTTATTAGTTGGGCGTACATGAACTCTCGCCTCGACACATTGACTGAAATGAGTCGAGAGGATTTTGACCTTATTGCTGAAATTGCAAAAATCAAGGAAGCCATGGAGAAGGCTCAACAAGGTCAGAATATCTCTTCACCTGAAGGTGAGGCTCCTGTTGTTCAAGTCTCCTCGTCCCAAGCTGCTCCTGCTCCCTCCGCCAGTGAAGAAGTCAACCCCCCTCCTGATGAAGTTTAAGAAGTTTGGTTCCTCCTTTTTTTTCTTTGTCTCAATTGGTGGTTACCCCCAGTCCCATCAGGGGTAAATTTGGATCTCTTAAACTCCCCAACTGACAACTTAGGGGCACCTTAATGTTAAAACTCTATATACGGCTAAGTATAAGTTAATACTTAGTTTCTACTTAGCCGTTTAATATATTAATGCAAATATGAATTTTGTTTTCCATTGAGTTTTTGTTTCACTCTTTAAGTCTTTTGCATGCTTTATTTTTGAGGTTTTAGTTTTACCTCTGAGTTTTGCATAAAAATGCTTTAAATTATCCGCACCTTTTCGTAGTAGGTACGATTTTGTGAAAGAGGGCCCTTCTTTCTTGATCGACACTTAATGAAGAAGACGTCTCAACTTCATAATGGTATAATAATGCAATAGTGAGATAGGAATTTTTCACATGTTTAAGAATGTTTTTGAAGAAAGTTTTTGTTTGAACTTTCATAAAATTTTACATGTGTTTGATTATCGTCTAAAACTCATGTTGCAACTTCTTTCTTTTAACAGGTTTGATATACATTTGTATTTCGTAACTATTTTTCTTATGTAACATGTTTTATAAAAGTAGCGGTCTTTACCCGTAACTGTTTTTGTTGATAATAGTTTTTAATAATCATGAGGGAAATGCTTTTTTCCTCCGTATCTGCTTTATTTGATAACAATTTTTCAAATAATGACAAGGATTTTGATCTTTCATCCGTAATTGTTTTATTTGATAATAGTTTTCTATATGAATACAAAGATTTCAAAATTGTTTTTAGTTATAACAGTTTTTTGAACGAGTACAAAGATGATGATCTTTTATCTACAACTGTTTTTAGTTACAACAGTTTTCTTTTTGAATAAGTATAAAGATGTGCATTCCTTCCTTGTAGCTAATATTTTTCCCTTTGACCTGAACATTTGTTTTATATCTATGAACATTGTTCGAAGGTTTTTGGATCAGACTTTGTGTTTTGAGTCTTTGGCTCTTTCGATTTTGCTCGTATCACATGACTTGTTGGGTAGATGGATCTTCAGGCTCGAGCTTTGATTTTTTGATAGTCTTCTTCGCTTCGTCTTTTCCTTCCATACTGTATAGTCCCCCAAGTGTTTGAGCTTTGAAGAATAAAATCTCGAGCACTTGACTGTTCCTTCCTTGTGGTCCTTTTCTTGAAAAGGAAAAACATACGGGACTTGAAGTTATATAGGTTTTAGATGATGACTGCTTAACCCTTTAAAACGTCCATAAGAAAGTGTAATCCTAGATCGGGAATTCAGTTACTTCCTCGTGTCTTTGCATGTCTAATGTCATCATCTGGTGATGGGTTAGCTTTTTGCCTATCATCTAAAACTGTTAGTAAAATTTTAACTGTAAAAAAATAAAATCGAACGTGCGATACCTGACCAGGGGTATTCCTTTTTCTTTGAAGTAATACTTCTTCAAATGGATGGCATTCCAGCTTGTTGGTAGGATCCTTCCGTCCATAGCTTCCAATTCGTAGGCTCCCTTTCCAGCTATGCCTCAGACTTTATAGGGTCCTTCCCAGTTTGGACTTAACTTTCCTGCACCAGCTTTTTTTGTTGATTGAAAAACTTTTTTAAGAACGAAGTCCCCAATTTTGAAGTATCTGAGGTGAGCTTTTCGGTTGTAATAACGCTCTATGACTTGGTTTTGAGGTGCCATTCGTATTAGCGCGTCTTCTCTTCTTTTTTCGAGCAAGTCCAGATTAGTTCCCAACTCATCGTTGTTTGCATCCTCCGTGGCTGTTGTTAACCTTATCCTTGGTTTTCCAATATCTATCGGTATTAAGGCTTCTGAGCCATAGACAAGTGCGAACAGAGTTTCTCCCGTGGCTATTTTGAAGTTGTTTTGTAAGCCCATAGTACTGCTGGTAACTCATCGGGCCAATTTCCCTTGGCTTTCTCTAGCCGTTTCTTCAGGTTGTTGATGATGACTTTATTCGTCGACTCGACTTGACCATTAGCCACGAGGTGATACGACGTTGAAGTAATCCGTTTAATTTGCCAACTTTCAAAGAATTCTGTTATTTGCGAGCCTGTGAATTGTGGGCCATTATCACACACGATCTCCTTAGGTATTCCAAAGAGGCATATTATATTCCGCCATAAGAAGCTTTTAACTTCTTTTTCTCGCACCTGTTTGAAAGCTTCTGTCTCTACCCATTTCGTAAAATAGTCAGTTAGCACGAGTAGGAATCATACCTTTCCTTTAGCTGCGGGAAGAAGTCCCACTATATCCATACCCCACTTCATGAACGACTATGGTGATATTATTGGGTACAATAGTTCCGCTGGTCGATGCATGTTATTAGCGAATCGTTGGCATTTATCGCATTTGGATATGAAGTTCTCAGCTTCTTATTCCATCTTAGGTCAATAGCACCCGGCTCTGATTAGGGTTTTGACCAATGATCTCTCCCCTGCATGATTTCCACAGTGTCCTTCGTGGACTTCTCTCATCACGAACTCCGTTTGGTTAGGTCCGAGGCACTTTTCTAGAGGACCTTCAAACATCTTGCGATATAAAGAATTACGAATGAGGCAGTACCGTGCAACTTTTCGACGAAGTACTTTAGCTGCTTTTTTGTCTTCAGGTACGGTGCCATTCTGCAAAAAATTTAAAATTTCGTTTCTCCAATCCCAGGTTAAATTGTTGAAAGTTACCTCATTTTTGTCCTGGTCGATTGCTGAATGAAATAGATGAACAACAATTGCATTGTCTTTGTTCGTTGCTTCTGTGACTGCTGTGAGGTTAGCCAATGCATCTGCTTCTGCATTTTCTTCTCTAGGTATTTGTATAACTTTCCACGTTTTGAATTGCCTTACGAGATCTCGTGCCTTTTCTAGATACTGTTGCATCCAAGTCCCCCGAGTGATGTAAGTCCCCTGCATCTGATTTACTACCAGCTGGGAGTCACTTTTGATTATGATTTTCTCGATTGAGAGTTCTCGTTCCAGTTCTAGCCCTGCAATGACAGCTTCGTACTCTGCTTCGTTGTTAGTTACATGATAACATTTGATTGCTTGTCGTGTCTTTTCACCCGTGGGTGATATTAAGACTATGCCTAAACTGGCACCTTTTACACTGGAAGAACCATCGGTAAATAGGGTCCATAGACCCGGATAAGCACCGTTAAAGAGTTATAACTCTTTCTCCACTTCAGGGACAATGCTATTACTAAAATTAACGACAAAATCAGCTAAAATTTGAGACTTTATTGCAGCCCTAGGCTGATATATTATGTCATGCTCTCTTAATTCTATGGCCCATTTAGCCAATCTTCCTGATAGTTCTTGTTTATGCAGTATATTTCTTAATGGATACGAGGTTACAATTGTGATTGGATGACATTGAAAATATGACCTCAATTTTCTAGATGCCATGATTAGAGCTAAGGCTAGTTTTTCTAGATGTCGGTATCTAGTTTCAGCATCTAGTAATGTTTTGCTCACATAATAAATAGGAGATTGTTTACCTTTATCTTCCCTTACCAATACTACACTTACGACGATTTCTGCGACGACAAGGTAGATGTATAGCCTCTCTCCCTCCTTTGGCTTTGATAGCAATGGGGTTTTTGATAGATAAGCCTTCAGGTCTTTGAGAGGCTGTTGGCATTCTTCAGTCCACTCGAACCGATTTTGCTTCTTGAGAACTGAAAAGAATTTAAAACTTTTCTCAGAAGATCTAGAAATAAATCTTCCTAAGGCTGCAATTCTCCCCGTTAGTCTTTGAACTTCTTTTTTGTTCATAAGTATATCAGGTATTTCTTCTATAGCTTTAATTTGAGCAGGGTATACTTCTATTCCTCTATTTGATACAAGGAAACCCAAAAATTCACCTGATTTTACGCCAAAAGCGCATTTTTCTGGATTCAATTTCATATTATACCTGCGTAAAATTTCAAAGGTAATAGACAAGTGTTGGAAATGGTCTTCCGCATGTGTTGATTTTACCAGCATGGCATCGATGTAAACTTCCATCGTCTTCCCCAGATGTTCCTGGAATATCTTGGTCACTAGCCTTTGGTACGTGGCTCCCGCATTTTTCAAGACAAAAGGCATGACTTTGTAACAATAAGTCCCCCTGTTTGTAATAAAGGAAGTTTTTCCTCATCTGAGGGAACCATCTTAATTTGATTATAACCAGAATACGCATCTAGAAAGCTTAACAATTCACGTCCTGCAGTGGCATCAATCATTTGATCTATATGTGGTAATGGAAATGAATCTTTGGGGCATGCTTTATTTAAATCAGTGTAATCTACACATACCCTCCATTTTCCATTCTTTTTAGACACTACCATAGTGTTAGCTTACCAGTTAGGATATGTTACCTAACGTATTGAACCAATTTTCAATAGTTTTTGTACCTCTTCATCAATCACTTGGTTCTTGAATGACCTTTTCTTTCTTTTCTTCTGCTTAACAGGTACGAAGGATAGATCTTCATTTAGTTTATGAGTCATCACTTCTGGTGGGATACCTGTAATATCTGAATGGGGCCACACAAAGCAGTATGCGTTAGCCTTTAAATAATTAACTAACTTAACTCTTCGATCGGGACTCAGCCTCGTGCCTATATGCACTTTCTGTTTAGGTTTTTGTTCAACTAATGGAACAACTTCGAGCTCTTCTGTGGTTGTTTTGATGTGCTCATCTTCCTCCGATTCTTGAATGACATACGGTCTGGAATCTATGTCTGTGTGGTTTAATGCATCTTCTGTGGTGACTTGGTTCACCTTCTCGTGACTATCTTCTTCCGTACCTATTTGGACAATAACTTCTTCTATACCTGGTTGAGCAATAATTGCTTCCATACCTGTTTTGTCGGCAACTTCTGCCTTTGAGATTTCTCTATCTTTTGATTCTTCCGTCTCTACTCTTTTGTTATAGTGCACCACATAATTTATATTTCTAGAGGTCTGCTGATCACCTCTAATCTGTTGGATTCTCTATTCAGCAGGGAATTTAATTACCTGATGTAAGGTAGATGGTACCGCTTTCATGTCGTGGATCCATGGCCTTCCCATGATTACGTTATAAGCCATGTCAGTATCGATGACTTGGAATATGGTGTTTTTGATTACTCCCTCATCATAAGTGCTAAGTTCAATTTCTCCTTTGGTTATAACCGTGGAGTTGTCAAACCCTGATATGGCTTGTGCCTTTGGGATCACCTGATTTCCCAAGAGCATTTCTTCCACGACTCTTAGCAAAGTGATGTTGACTGAACTACCTGGATCAATCAACACTCTTTTAACGTTAGTGTCATGAATGAGTAAGGATATTACCAGAGCATCGTTTTGGGGAAGCATTAGTTTGCCGGCATCTGCATCATCAAAGGTTATATTGTTTGTGTCCGCATTTTCGCAAACCCGTTTTCCGTGTGTAATTGTGAACTTCGTGGCTACTTTGCAAACCACTCTGTTTACTTCTTCACCTCTGTGTATTACGTTGACAGTTCTTTTTGGAGATGGAGGTTTTGGGGTCTCCTGTCTATTCTTCATGTATGCCTATTTACCTTTTCCACTAAACAATTCTGTTAAGTAGCTCTATTTCAATAATTGTTCTTATTCACCTTGTAAAAATCTGCAATCTGCAGTTCTGTGTCCATGATCATTATGGAACTCACACCAGAAATCTGGGTTCCTTTTATTTGGGTTGGACCGCATTTCTTTGGGCCATCGAACCTTATCACCCATATTTCTTAACACTGAAACTAGTTCGGAAGTACTTGCATTGAAGGTATGATCCCCAATTCGTGTATTACCTCTAGTTCGTTCATCTCGGTCCTTTCTGGATCTTGATGAGGATGAGCCTGCATCTATGCTCGATGATCTATATTCTGACTGAGTATTTTTGAACCTGGGACGAATGTCTCGTCCCGAGGGTCCCATGTAAGGATCATACCTGTTTTTACCTGATCTCCTGTCTGACTCGGAACACCTGGAAGTGATACGATCTTCGTCTATTGAACGAGCGATGGTATCTTCTTCTATACGAAGCTTGTTGATGTACCTGTTATAGCCATCATTCCATGTCGTAGATGGGAATTCTCTCAAGCTTTCCTTTAGTATTCTCGTGGCTTCTGAATTTGTCATTTAGATTGCTTGGAAATGCCATGGCTGCCTAATTATCAGGCACCCTTGGTAGTTGCATTCTTTCTCGCCGGAACCTGTCTACAAATTCACGGAGTAGTTTCGTGTCTCCTTGCTTTATTTTAAATATTTCCTCCATTCTTTTCTCGACTTTTTGCGTACCGGAGTGTGCTTTTATGAAATAATTTGCAAGCTTATCAAAAGAATCAATAGAGTTTTCAGGGAGAAGAGAATATCAGGTTAATGCTCCTTTGGTAAGTTTTTCTCCAAATTTCTTGGCTAAGATCGACTCAATTTCTTGTTTTTTTAAGTCGATGCCTTTCACTCCGGTGGTAAAAGCAGTCACGTGGGTCGGTTGTTCCATCATACTTGGGAACATACGGCATTTTGAATTTCTTGGGTATAGGCAAGGGTGCCGCACTTGGTTTCCAAGTTGTTGAGAATATCTATCAACGTCAATGCCTCTGATAACAGTGTATTGGTAAAAAAGAGTCTCACACATAAGCAAGACCTTGACAACTCAGTTAGCTACGTGGACCAAAGAAAACGTCACAGATGGACATGATTTTATAAAGAGGTACGATATAAACTCAACAAGCACAAGCGCGAGATTGACTCGACAGACACGAGATTGATTCGTCAGCCACAAGTGCATCAGCCATGGGAAACCCAATTAAGAAGAAGAGATGTGGTCGTAAAGAACCCAAACAAAGTCACGGATAGATTTGAGAATCAACAGTTAATTACTTATATGTTATGTAACTCCTATATAATAATAACGGTTATCCTTTGATGATCCTTTGTAACGCCTCATTAATGTAATAATTATCCATTAATGAGCAATCATTACAGAAACCAAAACGTTATGCTAGGAAGCCTCTATATAGAAGGGAAGAATTGTAATCCATAGGATCATCTGAATTCTCCAATACAAACTGCTTTACTTTTCTGCATTCTATACTGCTTATTATTCCTTTATTCATTATATTATTCACTCGATTATCAGTAACCCACGTTTATCCTAAAATATCTTTGGTCAAGGAATCTTATTCTTTGGTTAAACAAATTGGTTCCGTTACCGGAAATCTGATAATCATAGTGCGTTTACCAACTGATATCCTTTAAATCATGTCGAATTCCAACAACATCATCAACAACAATGACGACAACAACCAACAAGGAAATGGAACCCCAGTCCATCTCCTCGAGGAACACCATGTGCTTCGAGGGAATCATCCCTTGAAAGATCTGATAACCATCGTAACAATAATGAGAAACCAATAGAGCAAGATCAAATAAGGCAAATGATTGTTGAATACGTGGGGCAGGCTTTGCAAGAATTTGAAAGAGGATCACCACAGGCACCTCCAGTACCACTAACGCCGCCTTCAAATAATACAATCGTAGTAGAGAATCCACAGCTGGATTAATAAACTCAATCAGAGGTGAAACCCCCAATGCATCACTTGAAACGAGACCAGGTACGACTAATAACTCCGAGTTACAAAATTTATTACTAACCATGCAGAAACAGATGAAGGAACGGAACGATCGCATCTAGCAAATCCCTGGAGTGCCGCCTATCATCAAGGGCATTGATGTTGATAGATATTCTCAACAACCTTGGAATCCAAGTGCGACTCCATTGCCTATACCCAAGAAATTTAGAATGCCCGACGTTCCTAAATATGATGGAACAACTGACCCACGCGATCACGTGACTGCCTTCACTACTGGAGTAAAAGGCAATGACTTAACAAAAGAGGAGATCGAATCAGTCCTTGTCAAGAAATTTGGGGAAACGCTCACAAAAGGAGCTTTAACCTGGTATTCTCTTCTCCCTGAAAATTCTATAGATTCCTTCGCTGAACTTGCAGATTCGTTTATAAAAGCACACTCTAGTGCACAAAAAGTTGAAAAAAGAATGGAAGATATATTCAAGATAAATCAAGGAGACATGGAATTGCTTCGTGAATTTGTAGACAGGTTTCAACGAGAAAGAATGCAATTACCAAGGGTGCCTGACAATTGGGCAGCCATGGCATTTGCAAGCAACTTAAACGATAAAAGCTCAGAAGCCACGAGACGACTTAAAGAAAGTCTGAGAGAATTCCCAGCTACAACATGGAATGATGTGTATAACAGGTACAATACCAAACTCAGAATCAAAGAGGCAATATCATTTCTCGATCAAAAGATGAAGAATATCCCAGAACCAGACGTCCAGAACCAGAGAAAAGGTCAGGTACAAACAGGTACGATCCTTACTTAGGACCTTCGGGACGTGACAAGCGTCCCAGGTTCGAAAATACAAGACCATCGGGAAGAGATATATTCTCACCCTCATCTAGATCCAAGAGAGATCGAGATGAAGGGTCCAGGGGTAATACCCGAATTGGAGATCATAACTTCAATGTGAGCAGTACTGAACTTGTCTCAATATTGAGAAATATGGGAGACAAGGTTAAATGGCCCAAAGAAATGCGATCTAATCCTAACAGGAGAAACCTTGATCAGTGGTGTGAATTCCACAATGATCATGGCCATAGAACTGCAGATTGCAGATTTTTGCAAGGTGAAATAGAACATCTATTAAAACAGGGCTACTTAACAGAATTGTTTAGTGATAAAGGTAAACAGGCATATATGAAGAACAGGCAGGAGCCCCAAAAACCTCCTTCCCCAAAATGAACTATCAACGTCATACATGGAGGGGAAGATGTGAACGACATAATCTGCCAGTTAGCATCAAAAGTCACAAGTACCCACGGGAAACGAGTTCGAGAAGAGACGAAGGAAGATCAAATAACTTTTGATGACGCAGATTTTGGCGGATTAATGCTTCCTCATAACGATGCACTGGTAATATCTTTAATTATTCATGACACTAACGTTAAAAGAGTGTTGATTGATCCAGGCAGTTTAGTCAATATTATTTTAATAAAAGTCGTGGAGGAAATGCTGGAAGAAAATGAAATGATCCCAAAGGCACGAGCCATATCTGGGTTCGATAATTTAACAGTGATAACTAAAGGAGAAATCGAACTTACCACTTACGCCGAAGGAGTCGTCAAAAATGCGAAATTCCAAGTCATTGATACAGAGATGGCTTATAACGTTATTTTGGGAAGACCATGGATCCATGATATGAAAGCGGTCCCATCCACCTTACATCAGGTAATAAAATTCCCTTCAAAGTGGGTAGTAAGACAAATTAGAGGTGGCCAGCAAACTTCGAGAAATATCAATTCGATAGCTCTTCACAACAAAAAAGATACGGGAGAGACAACAAGTTATCAAACAGAAGCTCCTCAACAAACAGGATGAGCTAGAACATGCAGACATAGACTCTAGACCGAATTTCATTCGTAAACCAGAAGAAGACGAGCATATTAAAACAACTGATGAAGAACTTAAGGTTGTTCCACTTTCTTAACAAAAGCCCGAGAGAAAGTTGTATATTGGCACAAAATTGCTGGAAAGACTAACTCTTGAGCAAAAAGGTATGTTAGTCAATTATTTAAAAGCTAATGAGGACTGTTTTGCATGGTCCCACTCTGATATGACAGGTATCCCACCAGAAGTGATGACTCATAAACTAAATGAAGATCTATCCTTCGCACCTGAAAAGAAAGCAAGGACCTCTCAAAAATCAAGTGATTGATGAGGAAGTTCAAAAACTACTGAACATAGGCTCGATATGAGAGGTAAAGTATCCTGAATGGCTGGCTAACACAGTAGTGGTGCCTAAAAAGAACGGCAAATGGAGGGTATGTGTAGATTATACTGATTTAAATAAAGCATGTCCTAAAGATTCATTTCCTTTGCCACATATAGATCAAATGATCGATGCTACCGCATGTCATGAATTGTTAAGTTTTTTGGATGCATATTCTGGTTATAACCAGATTAAAATGGATTCCCTAGATGAAGAAAAAACGTCATTCATCACTAACAGGGGGACTTATTGTTATAAGGTCATGCCTTTTGGATTGAAAAATTCAGGGGCCACTTACTAAAGGTTAGTAACAAAAATGTTCCAAGAACATTTAGGAAAAATGATGGAAGTCTATATCGATGATATGCTTGTAAAATCAACACAAGCGGAAAATCATTGCCAGTATCTCTCTACTACTTTTGACATCTTACGCAGGTATAATATGAAGCTCAATCCGAAAAAATGTGCCTTTGGAGTACAATCTGCTCTTAAAAAGCAAAATCAGTTCGAGTGGACTGAAGAATGTCAGCAGGCACTCAAAGACTTGAATATTTACTTATCAAAACCACCGCTGCTATCGAAGTCAAGAGAAGGAGAAAGATTATACATCTACCTGGCTGTTTCAGAAATTGCCATAAGTGCAGTACTGGTAAGGGAAGAAAAAGGTAAGCAATCCCCTATTTATTATGTAAGCAAGACTGTGTTAGATGTCGAAACTAGATATCCACATTTAGAAACTAGATATCCTTATTTACAGATGGCTCTTCTAATGTAAAAGGAGCTGGATTAGGCATTGTACTGACATCACCCACGGGTGAAAAGATACGACAAGCTATTAAGTGTTATCCAATCACTAACAATGAAGCAGAGTACGAGGTTGTTATTGCAGGTTTAGAATTGGCACGTGAGCTGTCAATTCAACAAATCGAGATCAACAACGATTCTCAATTGGTGGTAAACCAAATGCAGGGGATTACATCGCTCGAGAAACTTGAATGCAACAATATTTAGAAAAGGCACGAGAACTTGTAAGACAGTTCAAAACGTAGAAAATAATACAAATACCCAGGGAGGGAAATGCTGAAGAAGACGCGTTAGCAAACCTTGCGGCAGTCACAGAAGTGACCAATAAAGACAACACCATTGTCGTCCACCTCTTTCATTCAGCGATTGACCAAGACATAAATGAGGTATCTTTCAATAATTTAACTTGGGATTAGAGAAACGAAATTCTCAATTTTTTGTAGAGTGGTACCGTGCCTGAAGACAAGAAAGCAGCTCAAGCGCTTCGCCGCAAAGCAACAAGATATTGTCTTGTACATAACACGTTGTATCGTAAAATGTTCGGGGGACTCCTAGCTAAATGCCTCGGACCTAATCAGACGGAGTTCGTGATAAAAGAAGTCCACGAAGGACATTGTGGAAATCACGCAGGAGCAAGGTCTTTAGTAAAAACCCTAATCAGAGCAGGGTACTATTGGACTAAGATGGAAGAAGACGCAGAGAATTTCATCTCAAAATGCGATAGGGGTCAATGGTTTGCCAATAATATGCATAGACCAGCGGAGCTATTACATTCTATCATATCACCATGGCCCTTTATGAAATGGGGAATGGATATAGTGGGACCTCTTCCCCTAGCTAAAGGACAGGTACGATTCCTTCTGGTGCTTACTAATTATTTCACAAAATGGGTCGAAGCTGAAGCATTCAAACAAGTGCGGGAAAAGGAGGTCAAAAGTTTCTTATAGCAAAACATAATATGCCGATTTGGAATTCAAAAGGAGATCGTGTGTGATAATGGTCCACAATTTATAGGCTCTCAAATCACGGAGTTCTTCGAAAGTTAGAAAATTAAACGGATTGCTTCAACACTATATCATCCCGTAGCTAACGGACAAGATGAGTCTACGAACAAAATCATTATCAACAATATAAAGAAGTGCTTAGATAAAGCCAAAGGCAATTGGCCCGACGAATTGCCAGTGGTATTATGGGCATACAGAACTACGTCAAAAACAGCTACGGGAGAAACCCCTTTCGCACTTGTTTATGGCTCAGAGCATTAATACCCGTGGAAATCGACAAACCAAGTTTGAGGGTGACAACAGCTACGGAGCAAAAAAATGACGCCGAACTCCAAACCAATTTGGACTTGCTCGAGTCACGAAGAGAAGCAACTCTAATACGGAGGGCAGCTCAAAAGCAAATCATAGAGCGATATACAATCGTAAAGCTCATCTCAGATATTTTAAGATTGGGGACTTCGTACTTAAAAAGGTTTTCCAATCAACAAAAGAAGCATGAGCTGGCAAATTGAATCCAAATTGGGAAGGACCCTATAAGGTCCGGGGCACAGCTGGGAAAGGTGCGTACGAGTTGGAAGCCATGGACGGCATGATTCTACCAACGAGCTGGAATGTCATCCACCTAAAGAAATACTAATTCTAAGGAAAAGAAGTACCCCCGGTCAGGTATCGCATGTTCGATTTTATCTTTGAATATTTAAATTTTACTAACTTTTTTAGATGATAGGCAAAACACTAACCCATCACAAGATGATAACATTAGACCTGCAAAGACGCGAGGAAATAACACAATTCCCGGTCTAGGGTTACACTTTCTGATGGATATTTTAAAGGGTTAAGCAGTCATCATCTAAAAAAGTATATACCTTCGAGTCCGGAATGTTTTCCTTTTTCAGGGAAAGGACCACAAAGAAGGAACAATCAAGTACTCGAGATCTCATTCTTTAAAGCTCAAACACTTGGGAGACTATACAGTATGGAAGGCCAAGATGAAGCAAAAAGACTGTAGAAGTCAAAAGCTCGAGCCTAAAAGAACCATTTACCAACAAGTCAAGTGATACGAGCAAAACTAAAAGAACTGAAGACTCCAGCACAAGAATTACAAAGCCTACTCTAAAAAACCTTCGAACCATGTTCAGGTTAAAAGGCAAAGTATCAGCTACAAGTAATAAATGGACATCTTACACTTATACAAAAACTGTTGCGACAAAAAATAGTTCATTGTACTTAGTCAAAAAATTGTTATAATCAAAAAACAGTTATGAAATCTTTGTACTCAAGTAGAAAACTGTTACTCAAATAAAACAGTTACGGATGAAAGACCATAACCCTTGTATTTATTCTCAAAGTTGTTATCAAATAAAACAGTTACGAATCACGATACATTTCTCTCGTACTTGTTATAAAACTGTTGCAAATAAAAATAGTTATGGGTAAAAACCCAACATTTACCAAAACTGTTACTAATGAAAAACAATTATCTCCTTGTATTAACTCGAAAAAACGGTTACCTATGAAAAACAATTGCGAAATACAAGTGATTATCAAATCTGTTAAAACAAAACAATTGCAACATGAGTCTTAGATGATAATCATAACACATGTAAAATGTTGTGAAAGTTCAAATAAAAACTTCTCACAAAAACATTCTTAAACATGTGAGAAATTCCTATCACTCTATTGCATTCCAATGAAGTTGAGACGTCTTCTTCATTAAGTATTAATCAAAAAGGGCCCTAACTCATAAACAAAGCCTGTCACAAACAAAGGCTAAAAATTTATACGAACACTACACCTACTGTGAAAAGGTTCAAAGTGAAATATGCATTTTCATGCAAAAAAGCTAAGAGGTACAAACAAAAACCTCAGAAAAGCAATACATACAATCGACTTAAAAGAGTAACATTCAAACTCATAGCAAAAAGTCTCGAGATTGTATTGAAATTAAAATAAGCGACTAAGTCGAAAACTAAGTACTAACTAGTACTTAGCCACATAAGTATTTATATTTTTTGTGCCCCTAAGTTGTTAGTTGGGGACTTTAAAGTTTCAAACTTACCCCCGATGGAGCTGGGAGTAACAACATCAATCCAAAGAAATAAAAAAAAAAGGAAGTGGGGATAACAAAATCTTCATTCTTGAGGAGGAGGAGTTTGACTTCTTCAGGAGGAGGAACGATAGCTGCTTGAAGATCATGGGCTTCATCAGATGGAGAAAATTCAAGACCATGTTGGGTCTTCTCCATGGACTCTTAGATTTAGCAATCTCAGCATTGAGGTCGAAACCTCACTCATATACGCCCAACTCACGTCAACGGCTGTCGCCTCTTCAAGGTCACTATAATCCTTTGACCATGCCTAAATTTCAATCTTCAAGCTATCCTTCTCAGTTTCGGCGGCTTTAAGGGCAACCTTCAAAGGTACAACTGACTCCTCCAGAGTTCGAACTTTGACCAGGGCTTCCCGAAGATCCTCTTGAGTCTGGGAAAGATACCGTAGGGGTTCACTGGAGTATTCTTCCTTCTACCCCAGCATATGCTTTAGAATCCTGATTTCCTCCCTGGCTTTCGACAACTATTCAGCAAATAAGGATTCAAGAATGTCTTTGTCCTTGTTGACCTGGCTGGAAGAAGCTCTCTCCACTGCTATCTCCGTAGTAGCAATTCTCAACTGCTCCTTTAAGGTATGCCTTTCCTCCACTAGAGCATCCATGTCTATCCTTAAGCCATCATATTGTGCCTTCATATTGTCAAAATCAAACTGAAGCTCACGCAGCTCTTTCAACTCATTCTCTAAATTTGAAACTCTCTTCATGAGTTCTAAGCCAATAAGGTGCATCTACAAAAAAAAGTAAAACAATCAAACATTTTAACTGTTATTCGAAGAAAATTGTATGTATGAAAAATTCAAAGGCATACCTTAAAAAAATTGTGCACCACTTCGTTGGCCCAAGTAAGAGTTGAATGGCTGTCAAGTTTGGACCTCTCTTCAGATCCGATCAGAGGTTTGAGCTACACTTCAGGCTTACCCGTCTTCTTAAAAAGACTCCCTCCGGCTAGAACCTCAATTATAACCCTCCGCATCTCTCTGCTGGAAGACCCTACTTCCACAAGAGAAGGCGTGGAACCAAGAACAGAGGGAGCATCAACAGATACGGATGGATGAGGAGCTGAGGAAATAACAGATACGAACGGAGGAGCGGCAGTAATAGCAAGAGGAGCAGGAACAACAGCAAAATCAGGAAAGATAGTAGCTAAGGGAACATCATCAGGGTCAAGCTCAAACCCCTCATGGAAAAGACGTGCGGCAGGATCTTGAACCGGGGACTGAGATTCATCTCGGGAAGAAGAGGGCCTAATTGCCAACACAGAAGGAAGAGACTTGGGAGCAGATTTATCATCTGAAACTACTCGCCTTCTTCTCGACCGGTGCACCAAAGCACCCTCTCTTCCTTCTTCCTCTTCCCCTCCAGAATGGGGATCACTGACTTTTCTCTTCGACGAACTGGCAAGAATGCTCTGAGCATGGGACAAAGACATCTTCGGGAAGCAACGAACCAGATGCCCCACAAGCAGAAAACCCTATCAAGAAAAAAAGGAAATATTAAATGAGAATAAAAAAAACTTAGGTAAGGCAGGAAGTAAGAAAAACTTCGCTTACCATGGATCTTAACAATCCAATTGTACTTCATGGAAAAGTACTTCCAAGATCTTTCTTCAACAGGAGCGGAAGACAACATTCTTTCTACCATCACGAATATCGGAGACATCCTCGACGGTATTCATGATTGCTGAAAAAGAAGAGAAAAACAGAAGTGGTATTAAAACGCAATTCAAATTTAAATGAAGAAAATAGATACGAACCAAAAAGTACTTACGTGCACGGTTCCACTTCTCAGGGAAGGGAAGATTGTTTTCACCAACTAAAACAGCAGTGGGAACGGCAACGTACCTGAGGTACCAACCTCTGTCCTTATCGTCACTTGGGGTTACTAAAACTCTTTTACTCCGAGAAGCCAGAGTAAAAACCCCTTGACGAAATAAGACAGGAGAATATAAATGAATAAGATGGTGGAAGGTGAAGGGAACTGAAACCTTAGAAGCTAAAACTCTCAAGCAAGCAACTACTCGCCACACTAAAGGACCGACTTGTCCTAGACAGATATTGAAGAAGCGGCAAAACTCGATGATAACAGGGTCGATGGGAGGTTTAAATCCTAGTGTAAAAGGATAAGTGTAAACGAAGGAATAACCCGTCTTGTAAGACATAATCCTCTGATTATTATTCGGCACAAGAATAGGAACATTAGACTCCCAAGAACACTCCCTGCGGACAAGAGGAATGTGACCTTCAGTAATAATTGTCGCATACTTCTCTACACTCTCCAAAGAAGAAGACTGTTCAACGATAGATGAATTTTCCCTTGTAAAGACTATCTCGGCAGGAATAATTTCGTCAACTTTGGGTTCACGAATATCATCCTTACTCTTAGAAACAAAGTGAG
Source organism: Nicotiana undulata (assembly GCA_005239495.1). Taxonomy (NCBI): domain Eukaryota; kingdom Viridiplantae; phylum Streptophyta; class Magnoliopsida; order Solanales; family Solanaceae; genus Nicotiana; species Nicotiana undulata. Next base: position 14,559 of record ML287037.1, on the reverse strand, counting down.
AAGAACTAGCTCTAGGGGACAACAAAGACCTAGCGGAAGGAGGAGAAACCAGAGGGGAAGAAGAACCTCTAGTAGAGGCAGATCCCAGAATCCTCAGTCGACCACCTCTCCGGCTCCTAGATGGAGCAGAAGAAGATGCCAGAGTCTCTACGTCTATAACCTTTTCTGGTTAGTTTGATGAAGACATCTTTACAAAAACAAAGGAAAATTCTTTGCAAAAGAGGAATTAAGCATGGAAGTGTTGCGTGAAAGTAAAGAAAGGAAGAAGACTATTTATACATAAGGGCGACTGTCAAAACATGGAAGAATAATGATGGAAAGTCACAATTAAAGATGTCACTTCGGGACTGATATACCTGCAAAAAGCCTTAAAAAGCAGTGATTCATTGCAGAGCCAATCAAAAAAGGACACATGGAAGGAGCATTAAATGGAAGTGATAAACGAGACTGTGTTCATAAAAAGATACAATGTTACGAAGTAAAGCGGCGGCAAAATATTCCCGCCATAAATGCATATCCACTAACCAAATATTAATCGATAAATATATGGTAAGTGGGGGGACTATTTTTATTAGTAAAAAAGAGTCTCACACGTAAGAAAGACCTTGACAACTTATCTAGCTACGTGGACTAAAGAAAACGTCACAAATGGACATGATTTTTTAAAGAGGTACGAGATTAACTCAACAAGAACGAGCGCGAGATTGACTCGACAGGCACGAGATTGATTCGTCAGCCACGATTGCATCATCCACGGGAAACCCAATGAATAATAAGAGATGCGGTCTTAAAGAAACCAAACAAAGCCACAGATAGATTCAAGAATCAACAGTTAATGACTTTTACGTTATGTAACTCCTGTATAATAATAACGGTTATCCTTTGATGATCCTTTGTAACGCCTCATTAATGTAATAATTAGTCATTAATGAGAAATCATTACAGAAACCAAAACGTTATGCTAGGAAGCCCATATATAAAAGGGAAGAATTGTAATCCATAGGATCATCTGAATTCTCGAATACAAACTGCTTTACTTTTCTGCATTCTATACTGCTTATAATTCCTTTATTCATTATATTATTCACTCGATTATCAGTAACCCACGTTTATCCTAAAATAGCTTTGGTCAAGGAATCTCATTCTTTGGTTAAACAAACAGGTGGTACTCCAGGAATTTGCTCGATTCGATCGTTTTGTTCCTTCACCTGTTTCTGCAAGGTTAGTAATAAATTTTGTAGTTCAGAGTTATTAGTCATACCTGGTCTTGTTTCGAGACATTCATTAGAAGTATCTTCCCATGCTGAGTTTACCAACCCAGATTGGGGATTTTCCACGATGATGGTATTATTGGGAGGTGGTGTCAGTGATGCAGGTGATGCCGCTGGTAATCCCCTTGTGAATTCTTGCAAAGCCTGGCTCACATACTCTAATATCATTTGCTTCACCTGATCTTGTTTTATCGTTTGATCATTATCATAGTTGTTGTTGTTGGAATTTTCAGGGGATTGTTCCCTTGAACCTCGTGGGGTTCCAACGGGCGGTGGAGTTCTATTCCTTTGTTGGTTATTGTCGTTGGGGTTCGACATAGTTCAGAGGATATTGCTTGAAAAGTAAACGAATATTACTAGATTCCCGGTAACGGAACCAATTTGTTTAACCAAAGAATTAGATCCTTTGACCAAAGATATTTTTAGGATGAACACGAATTTATGATAATCAAGGAAATAATGATAATTACGAATGAGTAAGTAAATAGACAATAATAAGATGCACGAAAAAATAAAGTGTATTATGTTCGCAGTGTGGATGCCCCTTACAAGTTATATTTTATTCCCTTATATATGGAATTCCTTAATATAACGTCTACCTCTTGCAATGGTCGCTCATTAATGACTAATTATTACATTAATGTAACGTTACAAAGAATAACCATAACTGTTGCGTGAAGGTTGTGTAACGTGTGGATCATTAATTGAAGATCTCCAAATCTGCCTGTAGCTCTGTCCGGATTCATTCTGACTGTGTCTGTTCCTTGTTTCAATCAGGTTGAGTTTCCCGTAGTTGATTACCCTATAGGTATATTGTGTCGTGCCTCTTTGGCTCGTACCTCTTTTATAGAAGCCTGTCCAGTTGTCATGTTTTCATTGCTACATGTAACAGGCTGAGTCATCAAGTCTTATTACACGTGTGAAGCTCGTTTTTACCAATACAAAGTTCATGAAAGACTTGGTCACGAAGAAAAGATCTATGGAGTGTGAAACTATAAAGATGACTCACCAAGTGAGTGCCATAGTGCACTCAATGGGACCCAAGCTTGAATACCCCGGGGCATTTACCATTCCTTGCACACTTGGGAGTGCGGATTTCGCTAAGGCTTTGTGTGACCTCGGAGCTAGCATAAGCGTGATGCCATATTCGGTCTTTAAAACATTGGGGATTGGTCAACCTAGGTCTACCTCCATGTGTATTCAAATGGCGGATAGAACTATGAAGAGGCCTCTAGGAATCATTGATGATGTAGTGGTGTGGGTTGACAAGTTCATTTTGCCTGCGGACTTTGTTATCTTGGATTGCGAAGTGGATTATGAAGTTCCCATCATCTTGGGAAGGCCCTTTCTTGCAACGGGGAAGGCCTTAGTTGACGTAGAGGCCGGTGAGCTCACTTTCCGGGTAGGCAATGAAAAGGTTGTGTTCCATGTTTGCAAGTCAATGAAGCATCCCAATAGCACAGAAGTATGCTCTTTCATGGACCTTGTCACCGAGGTCATTATTGATGATGCAAGCTCTATGATAAATGTTGAAGATCCGGTGGAGGCAGCTTTATTGAACCATGATGACATTGTGGTGGATGGCTTAATTGAGAGTACCAATGCTCTACAAGGCATGGGTTATTATGCATATGGTCCTCGAAAGCTATCCTTGGACTTAGAGAATCGGAAAACTCCTCCGACAAAGCCTTCAATTGAAGATCCACCTACATTGGAGTTGAAGCCATTTCCACCACACCTCAGGTATGGATATCTTGGTCCATCTCATACTTTACCTATTATACTTTCATCTTTCCTAACCCAATTGCAGGTAGCCTCCACTCTAAAAGTGCTAAAGCGGAGGAAGAAGGCCATAGGATGGACACTTGATGACATTCGGGGAATAAGCCCCGCATTTTGCATGCACAACATCATTCTTGAGGGTGGAGCAAATCCTTATGTAGAACACAAACAGAGGCTCAATGAAGCAATGCAAGAAGTGGTGAAGAAAGAAATAATCAAGTGGCTTGATGCAGGGGTCGTCTACCCAATCTCGGATAGTGCTTGGACTTCTCCCGTCCAATGTGTTCCAAAATGGGTGGCATGACAGTGGTCCAAAATGACAAAAAGGAACTTATTCCAACAAAAACGGTCACAGGTTGGCGGGTATGCATGGATTACCGCAAGTTAAACAAACTGACTCGCAAGGATCATTTCCCCTTGCCTTTCTTGGATCAAATGCTTGACAGGCTTGCGGGCAGGGCTTTCTATTGCTTCTTGGACAGGTATTCAGGCTATAACCAAATCTTGATTGCCCAGGAGGACCAAGAAAAGACTACCTTCACGTGTCCGTATGGTACATTTTCCTTCTCTAGGATGCCTTTTGAACTTTGTAATGCACCCGCCATATTTTGGCGGTGCATGATGGCAATCTTTACTGATATGGTTGAAGACTTCCTCGAGGTATTTATTGATGATTTTAGCGTAGTTGGGGACTCCTTTGATGAATGTTTGAGAAATCTTGACAAAGTCCTCGCTCGTTGTGAAGAGACCAACATAATGCTAAACTGGAAAAAATGCCAATTTATGGTGGAAGAAGGGATAGTGTTGGGCCACAAAATCTCGAGGAATGGAATTGAAGTAGACAAGGCGAAGATTGAAGTGATTTCTATATTGCCACCTCCAATTTCGGTAAAGGGAGTCCGGAGCTTTGTCGGGTTCTACCGGCGTTTCATTAAGGACTTCTCAAAGGTGGTGAATCCTCTTTGCAAATTGCTAGAGAAAGATGTCAAGTTCAACTTTGATGACAATTGTATGAAGGTATTTGATCTATTGAAGAAAAATCTCACTTCCACACCAATTATCACTGTACCCGATTGGAGCTCTCCTTTTGAGCTAATATGCGACTCTAGTGTTGTGGCTGTGGGGGCAGTTTTGCTCCAAAGGGTGAACAAGATCTTTCACCCCATCTATTATGCTAGCAAAACAATGAACTCGGCTCAAATGAACTACATTGTCACCAAAAAGGAGTTATTGTCAATAGTCTTTGCAATGGAGAAATTTCGTCCTTGTCTTATGGGTGCCAAGTTCATAGTTCACACCGACCATGTGGCACTCTGGTATCTCATGAAGAAAAAGGACTCCAAGGCGAGACCCATGCGGTGGGTGTTGTTGCTTCAAGAGTTTGACTTGGAGATAAATGATAGAAAGGTAAGTGAAAACCAAGTTGCCGACCATCTCTCCCGATTGGAGGAGCAAGGTCGACCTAATGACGGGCTTGAAATTGATGATAGCTTCTCGGATGAACAACTTCTTTCTGTGTCAATGCAAGAAATGTCATGGTTCGGGGACACTACTAACTATATTATCACCGATGTTGTTCCTATTGATCTCTCTTCCAACCAAAGGAAGAAACTTAGGAGGAATAACATGGATTTTTATTGGGATGAACCATACTTATTCAAGATTTGCAATGACGGTGTCATCCGGTGATGTGTTCCCGAAGAGGAGCAAAGGTCGATTCTGGAGTCATGCCACTCCTCACCTTATGGTGGTCATCATGGAGGGGGAAGGACCGCTTCAAAGGTGTTAAGTTGTGGTTTCTTTTGGCCTGCGTTGTACAAAGATGCTAGTGACTTAGTCAAGAGATGTGACGAATGTCAGAGAGCAGGGGGGATTTCGAAGAAATATGAGATATCTCTCAATACCATTCTCGAAGTGGATATTTTTGATGTATGGGGTAACGATTTTATGGGCCCGTTTGTTAGCTCTTGTGGGAACACATACACCGTTTGTTAGCTCTTATGGGAACGCATACATTCTCGTGGAAGTTGACTATGTTTCTAAATGGGTTGAAGTCGTGGCTCTACCCAACAATGAGGCCCGGAGTGTTATTGCCTTTCTCAAGAAGAGCATTTCTACAAGGTTTGGCACGCCTCGTGCAATCATTAGTGATGGGGGGTCGCATTTCTGTAATAGATCTTTTGACATTTTTCTTGCAAAGTATGGTGTCAATCAAAAAGTTTCCACTCCTTATCATCCCCAAGCGAGTGGACAAGTTGAAGTCTCAAACAGGGAAATCAAGAGTATATTGTCGAAGACGGTCAATGCAAATAGGACCGATTGGTCAAAGAAGTTGGATGACGCTCTATGGGCTTATAGGACTTCTTACAAGACCCCGATCGGTATGTCTCCATACCGGTTGGTGTTTGGAAAATCTTGCCATCTACCGGTTGAGTTAGAGCACAAGGCCATGTGGGCTTTGAGAAAGTTGAATCTTGAATGGGATGTGGCAGCCAGTCTTCATGTGGAGCAGCTTAATGAACTTGATGAATTCAGATTCCATGCCTATTCCAGGCCATCTTTGTACAAGGACAAGATGAAGTACATTCATGATAAATATGCTAGTGGCAAGGAGTTCAAAGTAGGTGATTTGGTTCTCTTGTTCAACTCTCAGTTACGTTTATTTCCGGGGAAGCTTAAGTCGAAATGGAGTGGACCTTTTGAAGTTGTGTTTGTGACTTTGTTTGGTGCACTTGATCTAAAGAACAAAATGGGGAGATTTTCAAAGTTAATGGGCACAGGGTAAAGCACTACCTAGGCAAGATTGATAACAGCCATGTGGTGACACTTCTCCATCTTAAGTTAATTGAGGGTAACCTGCGTCGTGCTGCGACGTTACATCAGGCGCTTCTTGGGAGGCAACCCATGTGTTTTTCTTTTTGTTCTTGTTTTTCTTTGATTTTCTTGGTAGTATAGGAAATGTTTTTGGACTAACTGGTTGTGGGATGTTGTAGGTTTATTTTGATGCAGTGCACAGGACTAAGTTGGAAAATTGACTCTCTGAAGTTTGCATTGCGGCCGCACTGCGATTTTGTGCGGTCCGCAAAGGCATTTATCAAGAAAGGAGCTTTCTGAAGTTGCCACCGCGACCGCACTGCCTTTTTGTGCGATCCGCGGTGGACCACTGCGGCCGCACTGCATTTTGTGCGGTCCACAGTGGACATTTGCCCAGCTTCCCAGAAAGGTTAAGCACCGCGGACCGCGGTCATTTAGTGCGGTCCGTGGTGGGGTAAGTCACGTGGGTCCCAGGCTAATTTCTATAAATAGGGCTTGATGCCCTCATTTTACACTTTTCTCTCCTTCATCTCTCAATAGTAAAAAGTGTGCACTGTTCATCATCCCTAGTTCATTCAACTGTTCACCTCTCATTCATTACACTTCATCCTACATCTAGTAAGTTAATTTGTCTCCTTAACTTCTTAATTTTGTTATTTTCTTCATTAGTCAGTAGTTTTTCTTCTTCTTTTTTCTCTTTTTCTTCAATATTCCCTTAATCATGTGTAGGGTTGTTTCACAATGTTTAAATTAGGCCTAATTTAGTTAAATACACTGATTAAACACCTAGGGTATCAATAACATGTGAATTTAGACTTGAATTAAAATGAAAAATTGAAACCCTAGGTTGGGACTATGTGCGGTCCGCGGTGCTTGTTTTTCGTAAAAGATTCAGTTGAGGACCGCGGTGCATTTTGTACGGTCCGTGGTGCCTTTATGCGGACGACAATGCATTTTTTGCAGTCCGCGATGACCATCTTCAGAGAGTGGGTATTCTGAGCCCCACCTCAGTGCGGACCGCGGTTCATTTTGTGCGGCCCGCAGTGACCTTCTTCAGAGGGTGGGTAGTCTGAACCCCACCTCAATGCGTACCGCGGTGCAATTTGTGCAGTCCACGGTGACCTTCTTTAGAGAGTGGGTAGTCTAAACCCCACCTCAATGCGGACCGTGGTGCATTTTATGCGGTCCGCGGTGCATTATTTGTGGCCGCAATCCATTTTGTACGGTCCGTAGTCTGCAACTTCTGCAACTCCAACTTCAATTATCTGCTACCTTTTTCTTCACTAATACATACACTGCTTGGATACTAACAAACTTTAAATGAATTCAACTTGCAGATTATGGTTCAATCAAGAGGTGGTGGTAGAAAACAAAGCGGAAGGGGAGAGTCCTCCCAGGGGAGAGACAAAGGGATGATCAAACTATCCCCCAAGTCCGACAAGCCATAAAAGCCACCAGAAAAACAATCAAAACCCTAGATAGAGATTCTTCCCATTCAGGAAGTGAGTATGCACCCTCCGGGGAGGCATCTGAAGTCAGTGCCGGAGTTTGTCCCCGACTTTTCGGAGAGATTCAGATTGAGAAATTCACCTACGGGCTCTCCTCCTGCTCAAGCATCAGCACATTCTGAGTCGTCTGAGGGCTCAGCTGCAGGGAGTGCCCATGAATACTCCACCTCACCCTGAACCTCATTATCTGGTGAGCACTCCGAAGAAGAAGAAGTTGGGGGTGAAACCCAAGCAGGGGTGAACCCCAAGTAGGGGGAATAGAAAGAACCAGAAACCCAGATGCATGGCAGGATAGATTTGTGAGCGAACCGGCTTTTCACAAGTTCCGAGAATGGTGGCCCGAGAAGAAATTGATCCTGGAGCGAAAGTTCATCAAAAGAGATCTTCTGCCAGACAACCCCAATCTGCTAAAACAGTTCAAAGAAAGAAAAGGCTGGGATTACTTCAATTGCCGGGTGGTGGAGGCAAATGAGCACCTAGTCAAGGAGTTTTACACTAATGTTGCTTATGTTAAACAGGACTCCAAATCGACTAAGGTGCGAAATCTGACAATGCTTTTTGATGGGAATGCAATAAATGGGTACCTTGACTTTGATGATGAGGATGAGTCGGACTACTTGGAGAAGTTGAACTTGGGGGATGATGTCCGTCCATCGCTAGCTCAACATTTGGCAATCCCGGGTACCACCCCAGACTGGTTGCAAGCAGGGAAGAAGATTCTGTGGAGAACATTGAACTTTGAAGCTAAAGGTTGGGAGACATTCATGTGTAACATGATAGACCCCACCTTTCACGAAAACTCTCTTCCTCTCAGACGTGCTGTGCTGGTGGCTTCAATCATGGCAGGGTACCCGATTAACATCGGGAATGTGATGTCACGGGTAATTAACTGGGTGGTGAATGAAGGCGAAATATCCTACCCTTTCCCCAACTTCTTGACTATGTACTTTGAGGACCAAAAGGTATAGGGGAGGAAGTTTGATGTGAAGGTGAAGCCAAAGGCCCCATTCTCCTGGTACAGCCTACAGGGTGATGAAAACCCCAAGAGCAAGAACTTCAAAGGAAAATCCATTGTTTCCACTGGCCAGTCTGAAGAGCCAGTGGTTGTAGTGACATCTACTCAGCCTAACTCATCCACCCCAAACATTGATCCAGGCCCCTCCACTTCAGCAGCCCCAACTATTCCTTCATCTGATGAATACCCTCTGACTGTCTATCGACTGAGCCAGACCCTATCCAGTATCAATAACTGGATGCAGGCAGCTACTTCTAAGCTGTCTGTCCTTTCTACGTCGGTGGCAGCCCAAGCTACACGTCCTCCGCCACATGTCCCACAGTCCGTGGAGGACACTCTCAAGGAGCTTTTGGACAACCATAAGAAGAACCTTGAGAACCAAAAGTTGATTCTAGACGTTGTTGGCAATCATGGAAAGGCATTGGAAGATCTTTCCAAGGAGACAAAAAAGCTGAGGAAGACACGTGCCTCCAAGGAGTCAGTGAAGAAGTTATAGGAGGATGTAGATAAGATGAAGGTAGACCATTTGCCTTTGGAACTGCTATTGCATGACCTAGCTTCCCAGCCTGAGTCAGAGCCGGAGATAGAAAAGCCACCGAAGAGGAAGAGGGTGATTCCCCGTACTGAGGGCATTATTGTAGAGTTGGCGGACCCGTAGGGAGGTACCCCGAGTCAGCCACAGCTGCCAGTACAGGCCCATGTTACAGAGGAGATCCAGGTCTCGATGGAGACACGGAGTTCTAGGGACCAGTCACAGGCTCCCATGCAGTCCACAGACCCCGGGACCCATACTCAGGATCCTATGCAGACGGAGGGCCTATAGAGAGTTTCTCTTTACTCTGTCTCCTTCTTTTTGTGCTATTTTTGGTTAGTTAGAATTGAGGACATGCTAGCTCTCATTTGAAGGGGTAGCCTTAATTGGATCTGGATGAGTGTATATATTTGATACTATTTTTATTATGCTTTCTTCTCGTTTGCTTTTGGTATGTACAAAACTTCACAATTCTAGTACTTTTCGTATTTCGTACATTTGGTTTGTATATAAAGTTACCTTCTGATGTATATATTTATTCCCCCTTATGTATATTCGATTAAATCCCCTCTTGTATATATTCATTCTACTTTTCACATTTTACTTTCCATTTTTTTCCTTTTCATAGCTTCTTATTTTATTTTCGTAGCTTCTTGTTTTAAATTTTTGCGTGCAATAAGCCTTTGGTTTTCTTAATGCCACGGTTCTTTCCAAAGGTGGAATTTGTGTGAACCGGGTGGCTCTTCCCGAGGATGGATGGTGTGAAAACCTTCTTAAGGGTTTGAGCCTATTTTTCTTTTTGCTTTTTGTGTAAATAGTGAGTAATGGCGCCTCAAACAAAGCTTCACTTGGGCCTAAGACATTTTCCTTTGATCCTATGGTCAAAACAAATTGTTGTGTTTAGGATGGTGAAAGTTGTGATCTTGAGACTCTTGTGTTGACCGATAATCATCAAGGGGTTTTTCGGGACCATTATGTTGCTCAAGTCTTAGCTAAGGTCGTTGTGGGCCCCCGACTCTGTTTCTTTGGAAATCCCATAGCTTAAGTGGTGAGAATTTGAATTGCAAGTCCAAGTCCTGTGCCATTAGTCTAGAACTTGCCTTGAATGTTTGTCTAGGCGAAATCCTAAGTGTACTTTGACTCGAGATGTGATTATAGGCTCGCCTTGATTCGAACAATGACTTGAACATTTCCATAGCCTGCCAATGACAATTTCCCTAGTCAACCCTTTTGAGACTTAGACCTTTTTCTTTCATAAACCATGATACAAGTCTTTACCCATTTTGGTCCTCTCTTGGCACCCTTTCTTTCCTTAGCACAATGCAAAGGCGTAAGTTTGGGGAGAGACGAGGAATTCAACAAAATGAAAAAGAAGGTACAAAAGTGAAGAAAAGGAAAGGGCAATGAAAAAAAAAGAAAAAAAATCAAAAACCCAAAAAGAATGAACAATTTAGAAGAAATAAAGGGAATCAATGAAAGAAAAGAGATTAAAGGTGTGGAATGCTTAGAAAGGAGAAAAATGTTGAAATGAACAAGAAGGAGTGACAGTATGTCTCTCTAACCCCTCAGAAGGAGCTTAATGACTCAAAGAGTCAATAGAATGTGTTCAAAAGTGAAAACAAATGAAGTGCTTAAGAGAAGATGGAACCCACCTAGACCAAATATTTCCTACCTTGAACCAAAAGCCTTCACCATTTCTCTACAAAAGTCCTATATGATCTTGAGTTGAATGAAGCTTACATTAGTGGCGACTCACATAAGGGGCAAGCCTATGGTACTTAGAGCCGGACTTGAGTGAGATATGAGTGTGCTTCCATTGACCTCGTTCTGAGCGCTACAATCTAAAAGTGAGGTTTTCTTAGGGAGAGTTGAGGAGTATGAGTCTGGGTTCCACAACGACCAAAGTAGTAGAAAGAGTTTCTTTGATGGGTTGAGTCAACTCTTGATGCTCTTGTGTCGCACTGAAATGGTGCTTAAAAGGTAAAAGGTTGTTAATGATTCATTTGAATTGAGGGCGATTGTTAGTCCCAATTGATGCTAGAAGAGGTTACCTTAGGACAACTGAATTTTCTTGGACTTACTCTAAAGGGGTGGGGCTTATTTTGTTTGCTTGAGGACAAGCAAAATCTTAAGTTTGGGGGAGTTGATAACTAGGGATTATACCTTATTTTAAACTCCTTCTTGCTTAAGTTTTGGTTAAAATTGTATATAAAATAGTCCCAAAAGCTTACTTGTTGTACTTGTTTGCAGTGTTTAATCAAAAGGTGACAAATAGTCAAAACCAGCTCAAAAAAGAGTGAAACATGCACAAGTACCAAGAACAAGTCCAAGCTCAGTCCAACAGACCAGTGCGGTACGCACTTCATTTAGTGCGGTCCGCACTGCTGAGATTCAGAGAGGTGAAAATATGATAAGCTGAAGCAGTGCGGCCGCAAAGCCATTTTGTGCGTACTGCACTAAGGAGTTTCAGAGAGTTGAATCTGAAGGCTGGATGACCAGTGCAGACCGCACTCCATTTTGTGCGGCCGCAACAGAAGCCACCACGACCGCGGTGCATTTTATGTGGACCGCGATAGCCAAGTTCAGAGACCTAGATTTCATATATTAGGAGCCTCAACGCGGCCACACTCCATTTTGTGCAGTTCGCAGTGACCCGCAGGGGCATTTTTTTCCAAAAAATTTAGCCTAGTATAAATAGTTTCTTTTCTCATTTTTAGGTTAGCTTTTGTACTCTGATATTATCAGGAGCTCGTGAACGATATTGTTACGCTATTTTGAGTAATTTTAGAAGTGTTTTAACATTGAATCTTTCAATTTTAGTTTGTAATTCAATTATATGGGTTAATCTTCATATATTTTTCTGATTTCTTCTCTTATCATGAGTAGCTAAACCCATTAGCTAGGGTTTTGGCTCGACCCTAGTGTGGGTATTTGATGGGTCCTTTAAATTAAGGCTTTGTGTTTATGGGTAATTGGTATTTGGGCTGATTTATGGTTTTCATGTTAAATTAGTGGGTGAAAACACTGATTGGTGTTTATTTGACTTGGGTTCTTCTTGAGAAAGAGAACTTGAGTCTAGAAAATCAGTCACACAAGGAATTGGGATGTATTCAAGAGATTGATAGTCCCAATTAACGGGTTAAACCTAGAGATAGTAAAACCCTACTTGATCTTGTATTGCTTGCATGATTTTGACACCCAATTGGTCTTGAGAGAGGCAATTAGGGCAAAGCCACTTAATCGACCGAGAGGTATAGAGCGGGTAATTTCGTGCATTGGCTATATCACAATCCCCTTTCATGACATCTTTGCCTTAGGTATTGGAATCCCGTTGAGTACTCACATAGGAGAAAGTCATAGCCCTAGTCCTCTTTATTTATTAAGAAAACACTCAAAAAGACATTAGTCAATTAGCAATTTGCAATTAGTCTAAACCCTAGTTTTAATATAAAACCAAAAGTATGAGAAGTGCAATTAAGAGCACGAAACACTACTAGATCACTTAGGAACTCAACTCCCACACTAGTAACTCTCTGTGGATTCTATCCCGACCCGTTCGGGTAAAATCTGCATCGACCCTCATCTTGCTACTATTTAGTAGTGTAGGTAGGCGCCGATCAGCTCCAGCCTAGCTGGTTGCACCTGTTCAGGACTATGTTGTTCCAGTTATGGATGACGACAAGCAGCGTAGGTTGGAGAGATTTGGTAGACTCCAGCCTCCAACTTTCAGTGGTGCTGAGGACGAGGATGCCCAGGGTTTCTTAGACAAGTGTCAGAGGATGCTTAGTACAACAGGGATATTGGAGACCAGTGGGGTCTCATTTACTACTTTCTAGTTCTCAGGAGCCGCATTTACTTGGTGGGAGTCTTATTAGAGGCGTAGTCCTATTGGTGCAGCTCCCCTTACCTGCAAGCGGTTTTCCACTCTCTTCCTAGAGAAGTATGTTCCACAGTCCCGCAGAGAGGAGCTACGCAGGCAGTTCGAGCAGACGTCAAGATGATATGACAGTGATGCAGTATGAGATGAGGTTTTCAAAGCTAGCCTGTCATGCTATTGAGTTGGTCCCAATAGAGAGAGAGAGAGAGAGAGAGAGAGAGAGAGAGAGAGAGAGAGAGAGATAGAGACAGGATCAGGAGGTTCATGGATGGCCTCACCTATCAGCTCTGTATTCTGATGACCAGAGAGACGGTATCGGGCGTTACTTTTGAGCAGGTTGTTGATATTGCCCGAGAGATTGAGTCAGTTTGCCTCCAAGAATGAGATGACAGGGAGGCCAAGAGGCCTCGAGGGTCTGGTAGGTTCAGTAATGTTCCCTCAAAGGGTCAGTTTCAACATAGAAGAGGCCGCACATTTAGGCATACTCAGCTAGTTCGCCCAACTTATAGTGGTGCATCATCGGGGCATAGTCCCCGTAGTTCTCATCCAGGACGTTTTTCATTCAATGCCCTCCCTGCTCAGAGTTCATCTCGCACACCATCAGTTCAGGGTTCATCTATGCCTGGTTCTTTTAGTGGTTATCCTGGTGCTAGGGGTTCCCTTCAGTCCACGTCTCCAGCTCTAGGGAGTTGTTTCGAGTGTGGAGAGTTTGGGAACGTGTGGAGGAAGTGTCCTCGTCGTCATGGGGGTCCGTCTCAGTATAGGGGTCAGCCCTCGACTTCAGATCCAGTTATTTCACCACCACCCTACCAATTAGAGGTGGGGTCAGGCAGCCAGGGGTCGCCCTAGAGGGGCAGATCGATCAGGTGGAGGTCAGGCCCATTTTTATGCACTTCCAGCCATACCAGATGCTATGGCCTCATATGCAGTGATTACAGGTATTGTTTAAGTTTGTCACCGAGATGCTTCGATCTTATTTGATCCTGGTTTCACGTATTCCTATGTTTCATCATATTTTGCCCATTTTCTGGATATGCCCTGTGATTCCTTAGTTACATATGTTCATGTGTCGACTCCGGTGGACGATACTATTGTTTTGGACCGTGTGTATCGGTCGTGTGTGATATCTATTGGGGGTCTGCAGACCCGAGTGGATCTGTTATTACTTAGCATGGTGTACTTTGATGTGATATTAGGCATGGATTGGCTATCTCCGTGTCATGTTGTTCTAGATTGTCACGCTAAGACCGTGACCCTAGCGATGCCAAGATTTCTGAGGGTTGAGTGGAGAGGTTCTATTGATTATGTGCCGAGTAGGGTGATTTCATACATGAAGGCTCAGTGTATGGTAGAGAAGGGATGCCTGTCTTATTTGGCATTTGTGAGGGACGCCAGTGCTGAGACTCCCACTATTGATTCAATTCTTGTGGTCCGTGATTTTCCGGATGTGTTCCCTGCAGACCTGTCGGGCATGCCGCCTGACAGGGATATTGATTTTGGTATTGATTTGGTGCTAGGCACTCAACCAATTTCTATTCCACTGTATCGTATGGCACCGACGGAGTTGAAGGAATTGAAAGAGCAGCTTCAGGAGCTCCTAGATAAGGGGTTCGTTCAGCCTAGTGTGTCACCTTGGGGTGCACCGGTGTTGTTTGTGAAAAAGAAGGATGGTTCCATGAGAATGTGTATTGACTACATGTCACGCCCCCAAACTAGGGGAGGCACGACTGGCACTCGGTACTGTATTTGATCGAGTTAGC
>ML287036.1:668-10776 GCA_005239495.1 Nicotiana undulata | reverse complement strand
ATACTGCAACAATAATAAAATAACACACCCGCCTCTTTCAGGCCTCAGCTATAACCAAATCCTTAAAATTTCAAAGTTTTTCAAGCTTTACCTTTGAATAAAAGTAGCACCAAAATATGAAAATAGTAATATAAAATAGAAAGTTTCAAATATTTGTCTTCCTAAAAATAAAACAGTAAAAATGGTCATTTAGCTTTTCAAAACTTTGATTCTCTTTTTCTAAAAAAAAATTAGTAAAATATAAATGTAAATATCCTCCCTTATCACTTTCATATATTTATATTTTCCCTGTCCACCCTTATCGCAGTCATATATATATTTATTTCTCCAGTCCACCCTTATCGCAGTCATATATATTTATTTCTCCTATCCACCCTTATCACAGTCATATATATTTATTTCTCCTGTCCACCCTTATCACAATCATATATATTTATTTCTCATGTCCACCCTTATCACAGTCATATATATTTATTTATATATTTCAACTTTCACGATTCAGGCAAAGCCTCTCACAATACTATTATTTCCACAATTTCAACAGAAGATCATATAGCTAGTAAGATTTAACCAATAACATTTCACAATAAAACCAACCAGAATATAAGTAAACACCGTAACGGTGTCAGTCCAGCTCAGTATTTATATACTATAATAAACTCAAGAGAACAACCAATATTTTTAACACACTTGCAACAACAATTGGAAATAATTCCATGAAACCCAATAACTATGCGTACCTCAACAATTATAAATAATAAACTGCATTTTTTTCTCATGACTTCATCATTAAACTCTCAACCATGTTTATATCATAAGGAAACCAGCTCAAACAACCAATACTCTTGCCAAATAGTCACAACAATTCAACAAGGCCAGTTAATCATAGAAACAATAATGAACATGTAACAGTTAAAACAATGATCGAATAAGTGGGGAACGGGAAAGGGGATCATGTATAATAACAATTTGGGTGGTGCATAGATACTCGTCACCACATCTATACACCACGCCCATGCATTTCACATAGCAAACAAGTGGGGAGTCCTATTCCCTCAAGCCAAAGTTAGACCAAACACTTACCTCAATTCCGCAGGCCACTCACTGCTCAATTACAGTTTTTCCTTTCGAATTCACCTCCAACCCACTCGAATCTGGATTTTTTTAAAGCTGAATGAGATGTAGTCTGACTGGTTAGAAAATGTGATAATACGTTTTGTATCAGACTTGGGTACTGGAAACAAAGTCTTTAGGATGTTAACTGTCCTTTCACCAAGCTTCATGATCAAAATATTCCTTTGTTGAAAATTTGTCAAAAATCAGATGTGGTACGCCTCAGGCATGGTTCCAATAGATTCTTTTTTTGTCCTTTATATCATGTCTCGTGACCACATTGAGCAATCCAAAGTAAGCAGTTTGACCGAATGGTTTGTGCCACTACATAGTTGACAATGGGATCTATTATTAATAGGGCAGGATAAATTGTTGTTGAACGAAGATTTGGAGTAGTTCACGGGTTTGGGTCTAGCAGATAACGTTGTAACAATGTCTTGGAATTCGGGACGAAGCCCTTTGAATATATAGATATCGAAATCAGAGAGGGGAAGAGGACGACCAACTGCAGCTAGTTCATCTCAGCCATGAAGTTTAGTAAATATAAAATTCTAAACAGTTTAGGTCTCCACACTCCAACTTTGAATTGTATTCTGCCGGATTGAATTCTACAACTTCATATTTATAAATCTTTTCAATTGTTTGTGTGAGAACACTTAATGTTTTATTTTTAATCTTGACTTTTAGTTTCAATTAGTTGAACAATGATTAATTGTGCTGCAGGAGAATAAAAGGTAACTCACGTTAGTTAGTGTTAACTCGGGATCTATCAGAAAATAATTATAGAAAACCCCACTACTGTTAGAATGCAACTGAGTCTAATCGGGTATATTTGGGGTTCATACGTGTAGTAGATATAATTACTATAATTTTTAATTAATTTTTTTTATATGAAATGGTCACGTGATTTTATGTGGTTTTAGATCAAATATAAATTATGGTTTCAAGTCCTATATTTTACTGCGGACCTCCCGGGATCGTCAGAACTCGGGTCCGGGTCTGTTTACTCAAAATGTTGATCAAAGTCAATCAAAATCAACAATTTAACTCTAAAGATTATTATTTCTTATATTTTCACATAAAAGCTTTCATGTTTCACGCAGGATTGCGCACGAAAATCGAGGTAGTTAAAATTAATCTTTTGATGGCTAGTAAGCCTAGAACGGAGTCTAAATTGATAAAATGACCCCTTGGGTCATCACAATCTCCACCTCTAAAACAAACGTTCGTCCTCGAACGGACATAGAAGATAACCTGAATTGGCAAAATAGTGTGGATATCTACTCTGCATGTCTGACTCGGACTCCCAAGTAGCTGCCACAACGGGACGACCCTTCTACTGTGCTCGAACTGAATGATAAATCTTAGACCTCAACTGACAAACCTGCCGGTCCAAAATAGCTACCGGCTACTCCTCATAAGTCAAGTCTTTGTCCCATTAGACAGAGCTGAAATCTAATACGTGGGACGGGTCACCCTGATATTTTTCGGAGCATAGACACGCGAAATACCATATGAACTTAGGATAACCCTGGAGAAAACACAAGTCTATAAGCTACCTCCCCCACTCTATCAAGAATCTCAAACGGCCCGATATACCTAGGGCTCAACTTACCCTTCTTCCCAAATCTCATAACACTTTTCATGGGTGATACCCAAAGTAATACCCTCTCTCCAACCCTGAATGCCACATCACGAACCTTACGATCGGCACAACCCTTTTGCCTAGACTAGGTTGCACGAAGTCTCTCCTGAATAATCTTGAATTATCTAAGGCTTCCTAAACTAAGTATGTACCCAATAACCGAGCCTCTCCCGGCTCAAACCATCCAACTGGCGATCTGCACCGTCTACCGTATGATGCCTCATAAGCAGCCATCTGAATGCTCGGCTGATAGCTATTATTGTAGGCAAACTTCGCTAACGGCAAGAACCGACCCAAAGAACCTCCAAAGTCAATAACACAGGCGCGGAGCATATCCTCCAAGATCTAAGTAGTACGCTCGGACGACCCATCCATCTGAGGATGGAATGATGTGCTCAACTCAACTCTTGTATCCAGCTCACGCTGAACTGCCCTCTAGAAGTGCGAGGTAAACTGCGTACCTCAATCAGAAATGATAGACACGGGCCACCGTGAAGGCGAACGATCTCTCGAATATATATATTTGCCAACCGCTCCGAAGAGTAAGTACTTACAATAGGAATGAAGTGCGCTGATTTAGTCAGCCTATCCACAATAACCCAAACTGCGTCAAATTTCCTCTGAGTCCATGGGAGTCCAACAACGAAGTCCATGGTGATACGCTCCCACTTCTACTCGGGAATCTCCATCTGCTGAAGCAAACCACCAGGTCTATGATGCTCATACTTTACCTGCTGACAATTTAAGCAACGATCCACATACGCAACAATGTCCTTTTTCATACTTCTCCACCAATAATGCTGCCTCAAATCTTGGTACATTTTGGCTGCACCTGGTGAATAGAATACTTAGAATTGTGAGCTTCCTCAAGAATCAACTCACGAAGGTCATCAACATTAGGCACACATATACGGCCATGCATCCTCAAAACGCCGTCATCTCCAACTGTAACATGCTTGGCACGTTCGCGCCCAACTGTGTCCCTAAGAACCATCAAATGCGGGTCATCATCCTGCCGTTCTCGGATACGCTCAATTAGAGAAGACCGAGTGATTGTACAAGACAGAACATTGCTGGCCGAAATATCTAACCTCACGAACTGATTAGCCAACGTTTGACTGTCTAAAGCTATTGGTCTCTCACCGAATGGAATATATGCAATGCTGCCCATACTCACCGCCTTTCCATTCAATGCATCGGCCACCACGTTGGACTTTCCTGGATGATATAATATAGTGACATCCTAACCTTTTAATAACGCTAACGATATCCTCTTTCTCAAATTAAGATCCTTTTGCTTGAACAAGTACTGAAAACTGCGATGATACGTGTAAACCTCACCCAACATGCCATAAAGATAGTGCCTCCATATTTTCAATGCGCGAACAATGTCTGCCAACTCCAAGTCATGGACAAGATAATTCTTCTCATGAACCTTTAAGTGTCGCGACGCATACGCAATTACATTGCCATCTTGCATTAATACTGCGCTAAGTCCATACGAGACGTATCACAATACATCGTGAAAGAACCTGAACCTGTGGTAACACCAACACTGGTGCTGAACTCAAGGCTGTCTTGAGCTTTTGAAAGCTCGCCTCGCACTCGTCCGACCATTTAAATGGGGCACCTTTCTGACTCAATTTAGTCATAGGGGTTGATATAGATGAAAACCCCTCCACAAAACGACGCTAGTAACCCGCCAAACCCAAGGAAATCCTGATTTCCGTGGCTGTAGTGGGTCTAGGCCAGTTCTTGACTGCCTCTATTTTCTTAATAGTTGTTCATATCCAATTACAGAATTATCAAATAGCTTCACGTTAACAATAATCTCCTTTCAACCTTCACAATGCTGATAACGAGATACGATGCTTGAAGACCTCATAATTATATACCCGAATTAACGTGTCTCATTTAACGCCACATGGGCGGGCACCTACCTTGTAGGTTAAAGCTCAATAATTATAGAACGAATTTGGTAAATTATGCACATATATATTTTTTTTTTTAATACAACATTTTTTTGAATAAACCTAACAAGCATGACTCCCTATTAGTATTATAGTACAAATTTTAATTTCACAAGGGAGAATTTAAATACAAGAATCATCATAAGGATCTCGTTCTTACATAGCTTTCACCGCGGTTCGTAGCCCGATTTAAACATATCAAACCATATTAAAATGTGAGGATCTCGTCCTCAATTCTGAATCACAAGTAATATGCATATCGTGCCAATCGAAACATTCCATTTTCTTCTTTTAAATACTTTTCGTTGAACAAAATTACCACACGTAATGATAGACATAGTTATCTCCATAGAATTTCTCAACACAAGTATTCCATAAGTAGATTTCAGAGTTACAAATCTCACCCGAGAGTGGAGCATATTAGGAGGACTTTCCTAGATACTCATAATCGAATCAGGTTAAGGAAATTATAACTTTATAATAACTAGAGATTGTACTTGAAATGACACCATTTAATGTTTCGACCTCAGCCATACCATGGAAAATATATCAGCGGGTTGGGTCTCCACCTCTAGGAATATGACCTCCACTTTCGACATTCCGACTCATTTTTCCCTGGATGGTCACGTAAGTTGAGTTATAACTGCAATGGGGCACGTCTCCTGAGTGCACTGATGAATTATGACTCTCCCAAATCTAGAACAGTTCCTACCACTAGTCGAAATAAAGTATCAACCTGCCCTGAGTTGTCCAAAATTTTACAATCATATTTGAGTCCTTTAATGAGTCTGTAAACTTGTTCTCTGACTATATGAACCAAAGTAGGAGTATGACAACTAACTTATCGAACCTGATGGCATATTCCGACACCATCATATGACCTGGCAAAACCGTTCAACCCCATGCGCCACGTATTATGTAGAGTCCGAGAAACAAACTCTTTCAAAAGCATTTATGATAATTGAACCAAGTAAGTGATGCTGCATTGGCTGGTCACCCTGTTCGTAGAATTATCACAAACACCGGCGGCCAATTTCTTCTTTTACTATGTTAACACAACACTGCTGAGCTACCCCCTTTATTCATATACTTTTTTCATCATTACTTTGGGGTAACTCTCATCTCTATTGATGCACAATGATCCCAAAAGTAGAGCTCTATACAGATAAATCTTGGCACGAACCATTTAGTCTAGAAGCTTGTCAACCACTGTAATCCCTCTGGAGCACCCCAAAATCCGCAACCGTGACTTCCACGCTGAGTAGACCTTCTGTAGATTTAAAGTTCTTTGAATAACTCCTTTGGTACTGAGGTATAGGGTTATTAAGGAGGCAGACATACCGCAAGTCCCAGCTTTATCTCTTGCAAAATCTCGGGCCTTATGCATTCCAAGCCAAAATCGATATAACACATGACCTCGCAATTTATTCCTTGACAATGGACTTCCCTACTTGGCATGAAGCCATAGGTCACAATGCCTGATAATCCACAATGTTAAACTTCACAGATCATATAAATCAACCCCGTTGCTTTCAATTATTCCCTTGTTATGCAATACTGAAGTAGTTATAAATCCTTCTAGGATATGGGCTAGTCCAACATGTACCGACTGAGCTAGATCCTTCGCGTCTAGATCCATTTGAGACTGTACAATAGGTGCTAATGTTCGAGCTTTAGTCTGAGCTCTGCTTCTGTCTCTTCCCCTAGTCGTAGCTATCATTGGGGCTTCATCTCTTATCCGGTTGTAGGCGCTTTGCGTGTTGTCGAGATTTGTGAGAGAATAAGAATAGACAAGTTCAATCATCAATGATAGAATAAATTCGCACGATAGAGTATAATAGAAGTGAAATTGTTCCTAACTTCATAGCCTCTGAGAGATAAATACAGACGTCTCTGTACCGATCCTTCAGACTCTATTAAGCTTGTTCGTGAATTGTGAGACCTAGGCAGCCTAGTGCTCTGATACCAACTTGTCACAACCCAAATTTCCAACCTAAGGGATCGTGATGGAGCCTAACACCACACTTGCTAGGCAAGCCAACGTTAGAATTGGAGTAGCTAATTTTCTTTGATTATTTTTTTAAGCATCAATCAATAAATTTAAAGTAAACTTAATTTAAATAATTTCAAAAGATAAAATAATAAATAATTGAATAAAAACGAACCACGAACTGATTATGTAAACAACTATAAGACTACCCCAGGGTCTGGTGTCACAATCCACGAACTTCAAAGGAATACTACTAATAATGGCTGAAATAAATAGTGTAACTGTTCTGAATAATATAAAACAGTGTATGTAAAATAGGAGAAGACTCTCGGAATCTGCGAACGCCGACAGATGTACCTCGTGTCTCCAAATGAATCGGTGGTTGTCCTGAGGTTCTCTATTGCTGACTAGTACCTGGATCTGTGCAAAAGAGCATAGAGTGTAGTATCAGTACAACCGACCCCATATACTGAGTAAGTGTCGAGTCTAACCTCGGCGAAGTAGTGACGAGGCTAAGGCGGGGCTTTTAACAATAAACATGTGATATTAATATATATATACGATAACACCATAAAATAGTTCTACACGAACAAGAAAATATATCTGAGACAATAATTGTAAAACAAGAAGGAAATCTAAACTCATCAATTCAAATACTGCAACAATAATAAAATAACACACCCGCCTCTTTCAGGCCTCAGCTATAACCAAATCTTCAAAATTTCCAAGTTTGTCAAGCTTTACCTTTGAATAAAAGTAGCACCAAAATATGAAAATAGTAATATAAAATAGAAAGTTTTCCTAAAAACAAAACAGTACAAATAGTCATTTAGCTTTTCAAAACTTTGATTCTTTTTTTCTAAAAAAAAATCAGTAAAATATAAATGTAAATGTCCTCCCTTATCACTGTCATATATTTATATTTCCCCTGTCCGTCCTTATCGCAGTCATACATATATTTATTTATCCAGTCCACCCTTATCGTAGTCATATATATTTATTTCTCCTGTCCACCCTTATCACAGTCATATATATTTATTTATATATTTCAACTTTCACGATTCAGGTCAAGCCTCTCACAATACTATTATTTCCACAATTTCAAAAGAAGATCATATAGCTCGTAAGCTTTAACCAATAACATTTCACAATAAAACCAACCAGAATATAAGTAAACACCGTAACGCTGTCAGTCCAACTCAGTATTTATATACTATAATAAACTCAAGAGAACAACCAACATTTGTAACACACTTGCAACAACAATTGGAAATAATTCCATGAATCCCAATAACCACGCCTACCTCAACAATTATAAATAATAAACTGCATTTTTTTCTCATGACTTCATCATTAACCTCTCAACCATGAAACCAACAGGAATATCAAAATATAGGCATTTATTTCATAAAAACAAAGCCAAACTCTCAACTTTTTTTATATCATAAGGAAACCAGCTCAAACAACCAATACTCTTGCCAAATAGTCACAATAATTCAACAAGGCCAATTAGTCATAGAAACAATAATGAACATGTAACAGTTAAAACAATGATCGAATAAGTGGGGAACGAGAAAGGGGATCATGTATAATAACAATTTGGGTGGTGCATAGATACTCGTCACCACATATATACACCACGCTCATGCATTTCACATAGCAAACAAGTGGGGAGTCCTATTACCTCAAGCCAAAGTTAGACCAAACACTTACCTTAATTCTGCAGGCCACTCACTGCTCAATTATAGTTTTTCCTTTCGAATTCACCTCCAACCCACTCGAATCTGGATTTTTTTAAAGCTGAATGATATGTAGTCTGACTGGTTAGCAAATGTGATAATACGTTTTGTATCAGACTTGGGTACTGGAAACAAAGGCTTTAGGATGTTAACTGTCCTTTCACCAAGCTTCATGATCAAAATATTCCTTTGTTGAAAATTTGTCAAAAATCAGATGTGGTACGCCTCAGGCATGGTTCCAATAGATTCTTTTTTTGTCCTTTATATCATGTCTCATGACCACATCGAGCAATCCAAAGTAAGCAGTTTGACCGAATGGTTTGTGCCACTACATAGTTGACAATGGGATCTATTATTAATAGGCCAGGATAAATTGTTGTTGAACGGAGATTTGGAGTAGTTCACGGGCTTGGGTCTAGCAGATAACGTTGTAACAATGTCTTGGAATTCGGGACGAAGCCCTTTGAATATATAGATACCGAAATCAGAGAGGGGAAGGGGAGGACCAACTGCAGCTAGTTCATCTCAGCCATGAAGTTTAGTAAATATAAAATTCTAAACAATTTAGGTCTCCACACTCCATCTTTGAATTGTATTCTGCCGGATTGAATTCTACAACTTCATATTTATAACTCTTTTCAATCGTTTGTGTGAGAACACTTAATGTTTTATTTTTAATCTTGACTTTTAGTTTCAATTAGTTGAACAATGATTAATTGTGCTGCAGGAGAATAAAAGGTAACTCACGTTAGTTAGTGTTAACTCGGGATCTATCAGAAAATAATTATAGAAAACCCCACTACTGTTAGAATGCAACTGAGTCTAATCGGGTATATTTGGGGTTCATACGTGTAGTAGATATAATTACTATAATGTTTAGTTAATTTTATTTTATATGAAATGGTCACGTGATTTTATGTGGTTTTAGATCAAATCTAAATTATGGTTTCAAGTCCTATATTTTACTGCGGACCTCCCGGGATCGTCGGAACACGGGTCCGGGTCTGTTTACTCAAAATGTTGACCAAAGTCAATCAAAATCAACAATTTAACTCTAAACATTATTATTTCTTATATTTTCACATAAAATGTTTCCCGTTTCACGCCCGGAGTGCGCACGAAAATTAAGGTAGTTAAAATTAATCTTTTTATGGCTAGTAAGCCTAGAACGGAGTCTAAATTCATAAAATGACCCCTTGGGTCATCACACTCTCCATCTCTAAAACAAACGTTCGTCCTCGAACGGACATAGAAGATTACCTAAATTGGAAAAATAGTGTGGATATCTACTCTGCATGTCTGACTCGGACTCCCAAGTAGCTGCCACAACGGTATGACCCTTCCACTGTTCTCGAACTGAATGATAACTCTTAGACCTCATGTAATGACCCGGTCCGTCGTTACGAAGTATACGCATCTATTCCTTCATTTATGTCTTGTAGTAGCTCGGTTAGACTGTTCACGAAGTGTTGGGGTTGGTTGGTTCGGGTTCTGAGCGAAAATAGAGTGGATTGAGACACATAGTCTCTAAGAAGAGCTTTAGAGTTGGAAAAGTCAACCCGGAGTTGACTTATTGGTGAACGACCTCGGAATGCGGGTTTTATGGTTCGGATAGCTTCGTTAGGTGATTTGGGACTTAGGAGTGTGTTCA
>ML287035.1:0-26802 GCA_005239495.1 Nicotiana undulata | reverse complement strand
CATTGATGATTTATTTGACCAGTTACAGGGTGCTAGGGTGTTCTCTAAGATTGATCTTCGTTCAGGTTATCATCAGTTGAAGATTCGGGAGCCGGATATGCCGAAGACTGCATTCAGGACCAGATATGGCCACTATGAGTTCCTTGTTATGTCATTTGGGCTGACCAATGCCCCAGCAGCCTTCATGCACCTGATGCACATCGTATTTCGACCATATCTTGACACTTTCGTCATCGTATTCATTGACGACATCCTGGTATATTCTCAGTCCCGGGAGGAACATGAGCAGCACTTGAGGACCGTGCATCAGACCTTGAGAGAGAAGAAGTTTTATGCCAAATTCTCTAAGTGTGAATTTTGGCTTGATTATGTGGCATTCTTAGGCCATGTGGTATCTTCGGATGGGATCAAGGTAGATCCAAAGAAGGTGGAGGCAGTGCAGAGTTGTCCTAGACCGTCTTCAGCTACTGAGATTCACAGCTTCCTCAGTTTGGCCGAGTATTATTGCCATTTTGTGGAGGGATTTTCATCCATTTCAGCACCCATGAACAGACTGACCCAGAAGGGTGCGCCTTTTATTTGGACTGAGGAGTGTGAGGAGAGCTTCCAGAAGCTCAAGACAACCCTGACTACAGATCCAGTGTTAGTACTACCTACCGGTTCGGGATGCTTCAAGGATTGGCTTGGGGGCGGTGTTGATGCAGGACGGTAGGGTGATTGCCTACCTGTCCAGACAGTTGAAGGTGCATGGGAGAAACTACCCTGTGCATGATCTTGAGTTGGCAGCGATTGTTCACGCCCTGAAGATCTGGCATCATTATATACGGTGTTCCCTGTGAGATATATATGGATCACCGGAGTTTACAACATATTTTCAAGCAGAAGGATCTCAATTTGCGTCAGAAGAGGTGGTTGGAGCTACTCAAGGACTATGACATCACTATATTATACCACCCGAGGAAGGCCAATGTGGTGGCCGACGCCCTGAGTCACCGGGCGGAGAGTTTGGGTAGTTTGGCATATCTTCGTGCAGCTGAGAGGACCTTAGCCTTGGATGTTCAGTGTTTAGCCAGTCAGTTTGTGAGATTGGACTTCTCTGAGCCTCACCGGGTATTTGCGTGTGTTGTTGCTCGATCTTCTCTTTATGACCGCATTCGGGAGTGCCAGTATGATGACCCTGACCTTCGGGTCCTTCGGGTCCTTTGGGATAGAGTTCAGCGGGATGGTGTCAGGGATATGACCATAGCTGATGATGGTGTGTTGAGACTGCAGGACCGTATTTGTGTACCTAATGTAGATGGACTTCGGGAGTTCATTCTTGAGGAGGCCCATAGCTCGCGGTACTTCATCCATCCCGGTACCGCGAAGATGTATCAGGATCTGAGACAACACTATTGGTGGCGAAGGATGAAAAAGGATACAATGGAGTTCGTAGCCAGATGCCTCAATTGTCAGCAGGTCAAGTGTGAGCATCAGAGACAGGGAGGATTACTTCAGCAGATGAGGCTTCCAGAGTGGAAGTGGGAGCGGATCACCATGGATTTTGTGGTTGGACTTCCTCGAACTCTGAGGAAGTATGATGCTATTTGGGTGATTGTGGACCGATTGACCAAGTCAGCCCGTTTCATTCCAGTATTGACTACATACTCTTCTGAGAGGTTGGCCCAGATCTACGTGCGGGAGATAGTCCGGTTGCACGGTGTGCCAGTATCTAGTATTTCAGACCGAGGTCCTCAGTTCACCTCGCATTTTTGGAGAGCCTTGCATAGTGAGTTGGGTACACAGATTGATCTCAGTACAGCGTTCCACCCACAGACGGACGGACAGTCCGAGCGCACGATTCAGATTCTGGAGGATATGCTCCGTGCTTGTGTGATGGATTTTGGAGGATCATGAGATCAGTACTTGCCTCTTGCAGAGCTTGCTTATAATAACAACTACCAGTCCAACATTCAGATGGTGCCGTTTGAGGCTTTATATGGTAGACGGTGTCGGTCTCCAGTGGGATGGTTTGAGCCGGGCGAGGCTCGATTGTTGGGTACAGATTTGGTCCAGGATGCCTTGGACAAGGTGAAGGTGATTCAGGATAGACTACGCACAACTCAGTCCAGGCAGAAGAGTTATGAAGACTGGAGAGTTCGTGATTTATCATTCATGGCTGGTGATCGGGTGTTGCTTCGGGTATCGCCTATGAAGGGCGTCATGAGATTTGGGAAGAAGGGTAAGCTGAGTCCGAGGTTCATTGGCCCTTTTCAGGTGTTACGGCAGGTTGGGGAGGTTGCTTATGAGTTGGCCTTGCCTCCCAACCTAGCAGGTGTTCATCCGGTATTCCACGTTTCCATGCTCCGGAAGTATCACGGTGATCCGACACATGTTTTGGATTTCAGCTTAGTTCAGTTGGACAAGGATTTATCCTATGTTGAGGAGCCTGTGGCCATTTTGGACAGGCAGGTCAGAAAGCTCAGGTCGAAGGATATTGCTTCAGTCAAGGTACAATGGAGGGGTCATCCGGTCGAGGAGGCGACTTGGGAGACCGAGCAGGACATGCGGAGTCAGTACCCCCATCTATTCACAGCTTCAGGTATGTTCTCTACTCGTTCGAGGACGAAAGATTTTCTTAAGAGGGGGAGAATGTAACGACCGGGTCGGTCGTTTTGAGAGTTAGCGCACCTAATCCCCTAATAACTTCTTCTCCCATGCTTTATTATGTTAATGGAACTTGTAGGAGCGTTGAGCGGTTAAATTCGGAGTGATTTTGGTCATATGGTCCTTTAAGGTGAATTTCAGCTTTATAAATTGAGCCGTAGCTAGAGCTATGTGAAGACGGATCCGGAATGGAATTCCGTCGATTCCGTTAGCTCCGTTGAGTGATTTCGGGGTTAGGAGTGTGATCGGAATATGTTTTCGAGGTCGGATGTAGATTTAGGCTTGAATTGGCGAAAGTTAGAATTTCGGCGATTTCGGCCGATAGGTGAGATTTTGATATCGGAATCGGAATGGAATTCCGAAAGCGACAGCAAGCCCGGAATGTCATTTATGACCTGTGTGCAAAATTTGAGGTCATTCGGATGAGTTTAGACGTGTTTCGGCGTCGAATGTGAATTCTTGAAAATTCCTAAGTTCTTAGGCTTGAATCTATGCATATTTGAGTATTTTGATGTTATGGGACATGTTTTTAAGGCTCGACCAAGTTCGAATAAGGTATTTGGGTTAGTTGGTAGGTTTGGTTGAGGTCCCGGGGCCCTCGGATGATTTTCGGATGCTCAACGGAGTGGTTTTGGACTTAATAAAACATCAGATTTTTCTACAACTGGTTTCCTTCTATGCGTTCGCGTAGAGGTCACCGCGAACGCATAGGCTATTTTGGGCTCAGGGATTTTAAAGCTTCGCGTTCGCGGGCAATATGGTGCGTTTGGTCGCATTCGCATAGGTCTAGCGGGGGTCCTAGGGGTCAGGGGTCAACTACCCTTCGCGTTCGCATATATGGGACGACGTTAGCGAAGGCTTAGGGATTTGCTGACTGCGTTCGCGGGTCCCTCACCGCTTTCGCATAGGGTATTTTTCTGGGCCATAATTTTTTACCTTTCGCGTTCGCAGTGGACCCTCCGCGAACGCATAGAGCAATAACTGGGCAGACTATTAAATATCCAATTCGAAGGTTTAAGCCTATTTTCATCATTTTTGAATTGTGGGAGTTCGGGAGAGGCGATCTTTGAGAGACTTTTCACCTGGATATTCTTGGTAAGTGATTTCTAACCATCATAGGTTAATTTCCAGGATTCTAATCCTAAATTCCACCCTTAATTTCGAGATTTTTGAGTAGAAACTTGGGAAAAATGAAGAAGCTTCTTAGATCAAATTTTGGGTTTTTGATTGGGTATTTGACCTCCGATTTGAGAGATTCTTATATGGTTAGACTGGTGGGGGAATGAGGGTTCGGGAAATGTAAATGTTACTCGATTCCGAGACGTGGTCCTAAGGGGCGTTTTGGTCAAAATTCCTAATTTTGCGTATTAGCTTCGAATTAATTAGTTACTTTGATTTTTTGAAACAATATTTACAATATGCAATCGAATTGAATAGATTTGGGCAACCTGGAGTTGGATACTCGTGGCAAGAGAGTGGTACAGAGTTGATTTACACAGTCGAGGTAGGTGGCTTGCCTAACTCTGTGTTGGGGATGTTTCCCTTAGGCATTTTAACTGATTTTTCACTATAAAAACCCCGTGTACGTGAGGTGACGGGTGCGTGCATGGGTTATTTTACTGGATTTCCTTCGTTCTTTCTATGTCATACCTCATTTTCCATTCTATTATTATTGTGATCGTTTTAAACTGAGTAGCAACTTAAGATTTAAACACGTCAACCGATTTTACCTGATTTTTCACTCACTACTACTATTTGAACCTTGATGAAGTATTTTACTCTATATTGCCTACTGTTTTCATAAACTATTGAATTACGCAGCATCCGTTATACATCTTGCATACCATATTTAAATTGGGACTACGGACCGAGATCCGGGAGTTTTTCCCCTGTACTGCATAACATATTTAAATTAGGACTACAAACCGAGATCCGGGAGCTTTCCCCTTGTACTGCATTGCATATTTACGTTGGGACTACGGGCTGCGACCCGAGAGCATTCCCCCTGTATTGCATTGCACGATTATCTATTAAGTTATATGCTGTGCTGAGTTGAGGGCTACTTTACATTATTCCTTCTAGCTTTATTTTAAATTTCCGTTAATTATTTCCATTTATTTGCAACTGTTAAATTATAACTATTATATTTGCAACCTCAGTAGAGCCTCAATATGACCTCGTCACTACTTGACTGGGGTTAGGCTTGGCACTTATTGAGTACCGAATGTGGAGTACTCACGCCCTTCTGCGCATTTTTTTTTCCATGTGCAGATCCCAGTACCAGTACGCAGTACCGAGGTTAGGAGCAGCAGCAGCTTTTGGAGACCGTGAGGTATTTCTGCCGCGTCCGCAGAACCTTCTGAGTCCCCTTCCTTATCCTAGTATAGTCATAGTACTTAGACATAAACACTTTCCAATTTCGTTGTATAGAGCTATAGTATACAGCTTGTGACGTTGTTGATATTCCGGGTTTTTGGCAGAGTAAAGCTGTAAATGCCGAGCGGCACAGTTTAATAGTATTGTTTTTGCTTTATCCTCTATTATTGTGTTGTTTTTACATTTTGATTTCCGCATATCTTAGGCTTACCTAGTCGTAGAGACTAGGTGACATCACAAAACCCTGCGGAGGGAAATTTGGGTCGTGACAATAGGTGAAATAATTATTCATGTGCTACCTTTATTGGGGGCTACGTACGCATGAGGTGATGGGAGTTCGTGCGAAGCTACTATGATGCTTATGTCCCGGTAGTCTAGGACCAAAAAGCATGCTTTACTTGCCGTTGTATTGGTAAAAATAGGTTTCACACGTGTACTAATTCTGATGACGAGGCAGTCCATGTGGAGCAATAGAAACATGACAGCTAGTCATAAATTTACAAAGAGGTACGAGACAAAGAGGAACGGAATAACATACCCACGAGACAATTAGATACGGGAGCCTCAATCTAATTGAGGAGTTGAAGAGACATGGTCAGAATGAACCGAGGCGGAATAAAGGGCAGATTCAAAGATCTTCAATCAATGAGCCAAACGTTACATAATCTTCACGCAACAGTTACGATTACCTACTGTGACATTACATTAATAATATTATTAGTCATTAATGCTCAATCATTAAGAAGAGTAGACGTTATATTAAGAAATTCCCTATAAAAGGGAGTAAAATATCACTTGTATGGACACGTTCGAACCACTACTGGAATACAATTACTTTTACGCATTCTTATTACTTTCTTTTTACAAGTCATATTATAATTACTAGCCAATTTTCTTGGTTATCAGAAGCCCGAGTACTTCTTAAAATAGCTTTGGCAGAGAATCTAATTCTTTGGTTAAACAAATTGGTTCCGTTACCGAAAATTTGATAATCTTTGTTTTTTATCAAACAATCTTTCGCGAATCATGTCAAACGCCAATGACAACAACCAACAGGCAATTGGAACTACAGTTCCTTCACCTCAGGGATCTCCACGAGGTTCAAGGAACCAATCCCCAGGGAGATCTACAACTCAAAACAATGGTCACTATGGAAATGAACAAATAAGGGAACTAGACCCTGTGAAGCAAATGGTTGGCGAATATGTGAATGAAGCTCTTCAAGATTTCATGAGGGGACTACTAGGTGTATCACCTACGCCTCCTCCAAACAACACTGCAATTGTGGAATACCCACAATCCAGACTAGCAAATTCAGGAAGTAGAGGCACTCCAAATGAGTCTCTTCAAGTAAGACTAGGTATGTCTAATAATTTAGATTTACAATCTTTACTACTAACCTTGCAGAAACAGGTGAAGGAACAAAACGATTGTATCGAACAAGTTCCTGGCGTACCACCTGTCATCAAGGGTATTGACATTGATAGATATTCTCAACAACCTTGGAAGCCAAGTGCAGCATAATTGCCTATTCCCAAGAAATTCAAAATGCCTGATATACCAAAATACCATGGGATAACCGACCCACGTGATCATGTTACTGCTTTTACCACAGGAGTGAAAGGCAATGACTTGACTAAGCAAGAAATTGAATCTGTGTAGGTCAAGAAGTTTGGAGAAACCCTCACCGAAGGAGCGTTAACATGGTGTTCTCTCTTGCCCGAAAATTCTATTGACTCTTTTGCTGAGCTTGCAGATTCGTTTATAAAAGAACATTCCGGTGCACAAAAAGTAGAAAAAAGAATGGAAGACATATTCAAAATAAAACAAGGAGACACGGAGTTGCTACGTGAATTCGTAGACAGATTTCAACGTGAAAGAATGTTGTTACCAAGAGTGCCTAACAATTGGGCAGCAATGGCATTTGCAAGTAATTTGAATGATATAAGCTCGGAAGCTACGAGGAGGCTCAAAGAAATCTTGAGAGAGTTCCCAGCCACGACATAGAACGATGTCTATAACAGGTACAACACCAAGTTATGAATAGAAGAAGAAACCATTGCACAATCAAAAGTAGTGGGCATGACCAGTTCTAGACGCTCCGAATAAGAAAGGAGAACCGGTAAGAACATGTACGATCCATACATGGGAACTTCGGGACGGGAGACTTGTTCCAAATTTGAAAACACACAGTCTGATCACAGACCGCCAAATAGAGATTCAAGCTCATCATCATGAAGATCCGAAAAGGATCGAGACGAGCAAAATAAAGGTAATGTAAGAATTGGAGACTGCAATTTCAATGTAAGTACTTCTGAACTAATTACTGTATTAAGAAATATGGGTGATAAAGTTCGATGGACCAAAGAAATGAGATCGAATCCAAACAGACGGAATCCAGACTTCTGGTGCGAATTTCACAACGATCATGGGCACAGAACGCCAAATTGCAGGTTATTGCAAGGTGAGGTAGAACATTTATTAAAACAAGGCTACCTAACAGAACTGTTTAGTGAAAAAGGTAAAAAAGCATATATGAAGAACATGAAGGAGCCCCCAAAGCCACCATCTCCATAGAGAACAATAAATGTGATACACGGAGGAGAGGAGGTGAATGGTGTAATTTGTAAAAGAACGACCAAGTTCACAATAACTCACGGGAAGCGAACTCGTGAAACTATGGAAGTTGACGATATATCATTCAACGAATCATATGCCGATGGATTATTGCTTCCACACAATGACGCACTGGTAATATCTCTACTTATACATGAAACTAACGTAAAAAGAGTGTTAATTGATCTAGGTAGCTTGGTCAATATCATTTTGTTGAGAGTTGTGGAAGAGATGTTGATGGGGAACTGTATAATTCCAAAAGCACGTTCCTTATCGGGGTTCTACAACTCTACTGTCATAACAAAAGGAGAAATCGAGCTCAGTACCTATGCAGAAGGCGTTATCAAAGATACGAAATTCCAGATCATTGATACTGATATGGCTTACAACGTAATCATGGGGAGACCATGGATCCATGATATGGAGGCATTACCATCTACCCTACATCAGGTAATTAAATTCCCTTCCAAATGGGGAATTCAACAGATTCGAGGTGATCAACAGACCTCAAGAAACATCAACTCAGTGGTACATTCCAATAAAAAAGAAATAGCGAAAAAATCAAAAAATGAGGAAACAACTCAAACTGATACGTAAGAAATCAATCAAATCACCACGGATATCACATTAAGACACATGGACTTGGATTCTAGACCTGATGTTATTCAAGAATCAGAAGAGAATGAGAATATCAAAACAACTATTGAGGAGCTCGAAGTTGTTCAACTGTTCGAGCATGAGCCTGAGCAAAAAGTACATATAGGCGCAAGGCTAAGCCCAACCAGAAGAGGTAAGTTAGTTGGATACTTAAAAGCTAACGCAGACTATTTTGCTTGGTCCCATTCAGATATAACAGGTATACCCCCAGAAGTGATGACTCATAAACTAAATGAAGATCCATCCTTCGTGCCTGTCAAGCAAAAGAAAAGAAAGCATGGACCATTCAAGAATCAAGTGATCAATGAAGAGGTACAGAAACTCTTGAAAATCGGTTCAATACGCGAGGGAAAATATCCTAATTGGTTAGCTAACACCGTAGTGGTACCTAATAAGAATGGAAAATGGAGAGTATGCGTAGACTATACAGATTTGAATAAGGCATGCCCAAAAGACTCATTTCCATTACCACACACAGATCAAATGATCGATGCCACTGCAGGTCATGAATTATTAAGATTTTTAGATGCGTATTCTGGTTACAATAAGATAAAAATGGATCCCTCAGATGAGGAAAAAACTTCCTTTATTACGAACATGGGGACTTATTATTACAAAGTCATGCCTTTTGTCCTGAAAAATGCTGGAGCCACGTATCAAAGGCTAGTGACCAAAATGTTCCAGGAACATCTGGGGAAAATAATGGAGGTGTACATTGATGACATGCTGGTGAAACAAACACAAGCAGAAGATCATTTCCAGCATCTTTCAATTACTTTTGAAATCCTCCACAGGTATAACATGAAATTAAATCCAGAAAAGTGTGCCTTTGGCGTCGAATCAGGTAAATTTTTGGGTTTTCTCGTATCAAATAGAGGCGTTGAAGTAAATCCTACTCAAATTAAAACTATTGAAGAAATACCTGATATACTTACGAGCAAAAAAGAAGTTCAAATATTAATAGGTAGGATTGCAACCTTAGGAAGATTCATCTCCAGGTCTTCAGAGAAGAGTTTTAAATTCTTCTCAGTTCTAAAAAAGCAGAATCAGTTCGAATGGACTGAAGAATGCCAACAAGCTCTCAAAGATCTGAAGGCCTATCTATCAAATCCCCCGCTGTTGTCTAAAGCAAAGGAGGGAGAGAGGCTATATGTATATCTTGCCGTTGCAGAAATTGCCGTAAGTGCAGTATTGGTAAGAGAGGACAAAGGCAAACAATCTCCTATCTATTACGTGAGTAAATCTTTATTAGATGCTGAAACTAGATATCCTCATCTGGAAAAATTAGCATTGACTCTAATCATGGCAGCTTGAAAGCTAAAACTGTACTTTCAATGTCACCCAATTACTGTCGTAACTTCATATCCACTGAGAAATATTTTGCATAAATAAGAACTATCAGGGAGATTAGCTAAATGGGCAATAGAATTAAGCGAACATGACATAATCTACCAGCCTAGGACTGCAATAAAGTCTCAGATTTTAGCTGATTTTGTCGTTGATTTCAATACTAGCATAATCCCTGAAGTGGAAAAAGAATTGCAAATCTTCACGGGGCTAATCCAGGAATATGGACCCTATTTACTGATGGCTCTTCTAATGTAAAATGAGCTGGTTTGGGAATCGTTCTAATATCGCCTACAGGTGAAAGATAAGACAGGCTATTAAATGTTATCCCATAACTAACAATGAAGTAGAGTACGAAGATGTCATTGCAAGACTTGAATTGGCACGAGAACTCTCAATCGAGCAGATCGTGATCAAAAGTGACTCTCAACTAGTGGTAAACCAGATGCAGGAGACTTATACTGCTAGAGAGGCACGAATGCAACAATATCTGGAAAAGGCACGAGACCTAGTAAGACAATTCCAGTCATGGAAGATTATGCAAGTACCTAGAGAGGAAAATGCAGAAGCGGATGCATTAGCTAATCTTGTAGCAACTACCGATGGAAAGAATAAAGATAATGCTATTGTGGTACACTTATTTCATTCAGCAATCGACCAGGATAAAAATGAGGTAACATTTAATAATTTAACGTGGGATTGGAGAAACGAAATTGTAAATTTTTTGCAGAATGGAACCGTGCCTGAAGATAAAAAAGAAGCTCAAGCACTTTGCCGAAAAGCAGCACGATACTGCCTAGTTCGTGATACTCTATACCGCAAAATGTTTGGAGGTCCCCTAGCAAGGTACCTTGGACCTAATCAAACAGAGTACGTAATGAAAGAAGTACATGAAGGACATTGTGGAAACCACGCAGGAGCAAGGTCTTTAGTCAAAACCCTGATCAGAGTAGGGTACTATTGGCCTAAAATGGAAGAAGACACTGAGAATTTCGTAGCTAAATGCGATAAATGCCAGCGATATGCTAACAATATGCATCGACCAGCAGAAGTACTCCACCTAGTTGTGTCACCTTGGCCATTCATGAAATGGGGAATGGATATAGTAAGACCTCTTCCCCCAACCAAAGGAAAGGTACGGGTTTGACTTGTATTAATAGATTATTTCTAAAAATGGGTGGAGGTAGATGATTTTAAATAGGTGCGAGAAAAAGAAGTGAAAAGTTTCCTATGGCAGAATATCATATGCCGTTTTGGTGTACCAAAGGAAATCGTATGTGACAATGGCCCACAATTCATAGGCTCACAAATCATAGAATTCTTCCAAAGCTGGCAAATCATAAGAATCACTTCTTCACCATATCACCCCGTGGCTAATGGTCAAGCCGAGTCAACAAACAAAATCATTGTCAACAATTTGAAGAAACGATTAGAAGAAGCTAAGGGAAATTGACCTGAAGAGCTACCGGCAGTATTATGGGCTTACAGAACTACTAACAAAACAGCCACGAGAGAAACACCATTCGCGCTTGTTTATGGTTCAGAAGCTTTAATACCGGTGGAAATTGGTGAACCAAGCACGTGATTCACAACAGCAATAGAAGAAACAAACAACGACGAGTTGAGAACAAATTTGGATTTACACGAGCAAAGGAGAGAAGCTGCATTAATACATATGGAAACTCAAAATCAAATTATAGAGCGATATTACAACAAAAAATCTCACCTCAGATATTTTAGAATTGGGGAATTCGTCCTTAAAAAAGTCTTCCAATCAACAAAGGAAGCTGGTGCAAGAAAACTAAATCCAAATTAGGAAGGACCCTACAAAGTCTGTGGCATTGCTGGAAAAGGCGCTATTGAGCTGGAAACCATGGATGGCAGAATTTTACCAACAAATTGGAATGTTGTTCATTTGAAGAAGTATTACTTTTAAGGAAAAGGAATACCCACGGTCAGGTATCATTACGTTCGATTTCATTTTAGTACAGTCAAAATTAAACTAACCATTTTAGATGATCGGCAAAAAGCTAACCCATCACCAGATGATGATATTAGACCTGCATAGACACGAGGAAGTAACTGAATTCCCGGTCTAGGGTTACAACTTTCTGATGGACGTTTTAAAGGGTTAAGCAGTCATCATCTAGATATATACCTTCGAGTCTCATATATTTTTCCTTTTTCAGGAAAAGGACCACAAGAAAGGAATAATCAAGTGCTCGAGATTTCATTCTTCAAAGCTCAAACACTTGGGGGACTATATAGTATGGAGGGCAAAGAAGAAGCAAAGAAGACTATCAAAAAAGTCAAAGCTCAAGCCTGAAGATCCATTTTTCCCAACAAGTCAAACGTTATAAGCAAAATCAAAGAGCCAAAGACAAAAACACAAAGCCTGATTCAGAAACCTACAGAAAACATATTCGTGAATGTAAACGAATGTTTAGGTTAAAGGCAGAATGTTAGTTACGGGTAAAAATTCATACCCTTATATTTATTCAAAAACTGTTGTAAAGGAAAATAGTTACGGGTAAAAACTCATACCCTCGTATTTATATAAAATCTGCTGTAAGAAAAACAGTTACGAAAGAGTTATAGACGATACTCAAACACATGTAAAATGTTATGAAAGTTCGAATAATACAAAGACTTTCTTCAAAGCATTGTTCAGAAAAACATGTGAATTCCTATCTCTCTTTTGTATGTTTACACAAATATGAAGTTGAGACGTCTTGTTCATTAAGTGTCGATCATAAAAGGGCCCTCTTTTATAAATCATGCCTATTCCAAAGCATTTTTCAATACAAAGTTAAAAACTAAAGGGGAAAACAAAAACCCTAACGAAAAGCATGCAAAAACTTAAGAGTAAAACAAAAACTCGAGAAATCATAAGTCATGCTAATATTAATATTAATATTATGGCAAAAAACTAAGTATTAACTTAGTTTAAAGCTAGATTTGTTTGTACAAACGTTTCCCCTAAGTTGTCAATTGGGGACTTACAAGAACCAAACTTTACCCCCAAATGGGACCGGGGGTAACCGCCAATTGTTCCAAAGAAAAAAAAAGAGACAGGGTTCAATAAACTCTTTCACTAGATGGGGGGATCATCTTCGTCGGCAGAAGGAGCGGCTTGAAAGGGCGAGGCTTGAGCAACAGCTTCATCAGGGACCTCAACTTCAGGTGATGAAATTTTTTGACTTTGCCGAGACTTTTCAATTGTCTCTTTGGTTTTGGCAATTTCAACTTCCAAGTCAAAATTCTCTTGGCCCATTTCTGTCAATGTGTCAAGTCGGGCATTCAAATAAGCCCAGCTAACATCAACAACTGCTTTGTCCTCAAGAGCCTCGTAGTCTTTCTCCCATTGTTCAATATCGGCTCTTAGCTCATCTCTCTCAGCCACGACAGCGTCACAAGAAGCCTGCAAAGGGGCAAAGGATCTTTCCAGAAATTGAATCTTGTCCGAAGATTCACGGAGGTCTTCTTGGGTCTGAGTAAGAGATTGCACAAGTTCACCAGTGTCATCCTCCTTTTGATCCAACAAAGCCTTTAGGCTCCTTATCTCTTCAGTAGCATGGGAAAGTTGCTCCGCAAAGTAAGACTCCAAGATGCTTTTATCCTTACCTGCCTGATTTGATGATGCCTTCTCTATGGCCAGTTTTGCTGCAATAACTCTGATTTGCTGCTCCAAGGTACATTTCTCCTCCTCCATTGCCTCCATATCAAGATGAAGACTCTCGAACTGCTCCTTCCAATTGTCAGCCTCGGTATGATAGTCATTTGTTAACTGCTCCATTTGAACGACTCTTTTCATTAATTCTGTGCCAATAAGATTGATCTGCATAAAAGGATAAGTTAGAAACGGTAAAGGATATGAAAAGAAGGAGGGATGGTTTAAAGTCTACCTTCAGGGACGAGTGCACAATATCGTTCATCCAAGTTAAGGAGCTGTGACTTTCCAACTTAGACTTCTCCATCGGGCCTATCAGAGGCTTTAACCATACATCCGCCTAGCCTGATTTCTTCAAGAGGCTGCCTTCCGCATGAACCTCTATCATTACTTGCTTCATCACCCCCTACTGGAAGACCCTACTTCGATAATAGAAGGCACGGAAGTAGGGATGGATGAAGGAGCCACATATGGAATAGGATAGGGAGAAGAAACAGTAACGGGTGCAGAAACAACAACGGGAGTAGTAAACAAAAGTTTCACAGGAGCAGACGGAGGGAAAATAGCAAGAGGCGCTTCTTCTGAGACTGTACCAAAGCCTTGCTGGAACAGTTGTTCAATTGATTCATTAATAGGAGAGGGAGTTTCTTCTTCAGGAGTGGAAAGCTCTGATTCAGGTACGGGAGGATCATCAACGAGAACAAACTCATCGTCAGATACAACCCTCCTCCTTCGCGACCTACGAATCAACGAACCCTCTTCCTGTTCTTCTTCATCCTCCATGGCCTGGGACCCACTTGCCTTTATTTTTAATGAAGAGGGGCCAACAATGATTTCCTGGGCCTTAGCCAGGGAAAGTTTTGAAACGGACACACCAACAGCAGAAATTCCACGAGCAGGAAACCCTAACAAATGAAAGGGATCAGAAAAGCTCGAAAGGAGGAAGAAAAGAAGTAAACAAAAACCCTTACCATGGGTTTTCACCTTCCAACCAAACCTCGACGAGAGGTATTTCCAAGAACGTTCTTCTAAATGAGCGATAAACAAAAGTTTTTTTACCCAATCACAAAAATTGGAGACATTCTCGACGGTTCCCATGGTTGCTGCAAAAGAAAAAGAAACATTCACGGTACTGACAATTTATCAAAAATAAAGAAGGAAAGTGAGAAAAACTGTACTCACGTGCAAATTTCCACTTCTTAGGGAAGGGGAGATTTTCTTCACCTACTAAACCTGCAGTAGGGACAACAATATACCGAACATACCATCCTCTATCCTTGTCGTCATCAAGTATAACTAAAACTCTTTTACTCCTAGCCGCGAGAGTAAAAACCCCTTGTCGGAACAACATTGGGGAATAAAGGTGAATAAGATGATGGAAAGTAAAAGGAACATAAGCTAAGTTGGCCAAATACCTAAGGCATTCAAATTCCCTCCAAACAAGAGGATCGATCTGTCCCAAACAAACATTGAAGAATCGACAGAACTCTACGATGACAGGGTCGATGGGAGGCTTAAATCCTAAAGTGAAGGGATAAATGTATACAAAAGAATACCTAGTTCTATAAGAGGTTATTCTTTGATTGTCATTAGGAACTACAATTGGAAAATCAGATTTCCAACAGCAATCTCAGCGTACAAGTGACACTAAAACCCTCTGTTATTTGGGTAGGATAATGGTCAACACTATCATGTGATGACATGGAAGAAAGCTATTTACTAATGGCCTCACTATCCTTTACGAAAGAAAACTCAGCGGGGACAATCTCATCGACTTTGGGTTCATGAAGTGGTTCATTATGTTCCCTACTCTCCGAAGAAGATCTGGAAGCCCTAGCCCTCGAAGAAGACGAAGAAATATTAAACCTAGAAGATGGTGGATGAGTAATATGAGAAGAAGAAGAACCCCTGGAAGGTGTAGAACTTAAACTCCTAAGTCTACCACCTCTCCTACTATAGATTGGAGCAGAAGAAAGAGTTAATTCGTCTACAATGATGACCTTTTTGGGTTGCTAGCTTGAGGAAGACATGTTTACAAGAAAGAAGAATTTACAAACAATGAAAGAGAGTTAGAAGCTTTTCGTGAAAGCAAAGTAAAGAAAAGGGGTATTTATACTCAGAGGTGACCGTAAAAAAATTGGAAAAAACAGTGAATTGAAAGTCATAATTGAAACTGTCACTTCGTGACTGATGCAGCAGCAAAAAGCCCTAAAAAGAGCTGAATAATTGCAGAACTAATCCGAGAATGTCACGTGGCACGAGCATTAAATGGAAGCGACAAGCGACGTATACATTCAGAGACGGATGCGATGGTACGAGTGAAGCGGCGACAAAATATTCCTGCCATAAATGAGTATCCATTTACCAAATATTTAATTGATAAATAAATGGTAAGTGGGGGGACTATCTATATTGGTAATAGGCTTCACACGTGTACTAATTCTGATGACGAGGAAATCCATCTGGAGCAATAGAAACATGACATCTAGTCATAAATTTACAAAGAGGTAGGAGACAAAGAAGAACGGAAAAACAT
Source organism: Nicotiana undulata (assembly GCA_005239495.1). NCBI lineage: Eukaryota > Viridiplantae > Streptophyta > Magnoliopsida > Solanales > Solanaceae > Nicotiana > Nicotiana undulata. The sequence goes on along the minus strand of ML287035.1, from coordinate 10,954 downwards.
ACCCACGAGACAATTAGATACGGGAGCCTCAATCTAATTGAGAAGTTGAAGAGACACAGTTAGAATGAACCAATGAGTAATAAAGGGCAGATTTAAAGATCTTCAATCAATGAGCCAAACGTTACATAATCTTCACGCAACAGTTACGATTACCTATTGTAACGTTACATTAATGATATTATTACACATTAACGCTCAATCATTAAGAAGAGTAGACGTTATATTAAGAAATTTCCTATAAAAGGGAGTACAATATCACTATGGACACGTTCGAACCACTACTGGAATACAATTACTTTTACGCATTCTTATTACTTCCTTTTTACAAGTCATATTATAATTACTAGCCAATTTTCTTGGTTATCAGAAGCCCGAGTACTTCTTAAAATAGCTTTGGAAGAGAATCTAATTCTTTGGTTAAACAACCGTACTTGTAATTTTACTGATGAATTTAAAATGTTTTAATCATATCGAACTTGGCAAATGAATTTCTAGAAAAAATTAAACATCTTCTTCTTGACCATTAAAAAAGAATTTATCCCTTCCTTGGGTAATTTGATTCCTGATAAAGTATGGATTTATTGGTTGAATGTGTGTATCTATGAATACTGATCATGCTCAACTGTGTCTAAGAAAAGACTAAGCGGGCGTTGCAAATATAATCCAGGGTATTATGCCCAGAGTCGAATCCCACAGGGACTTAACGTATCAAAAGAAGCTTGTAAATTACTAAATTCTTATTAGTCAACCTCCTCAAACTTTATGAATAAAAAATGGTGTTGTGATTACTACTATAGCTAACTGAATCTATAAAACTAAGAGTAACTAACAAGAAGTTGTAAACAATTGGAATCCCCCGTTGGTTCTTTCCCTAGTTGTATGTTCCTATAGCTTTGATTTGGTTGTCTCTATCAATCATGAACTCTCCAGTTATCATAAATCTTTATCAAGCATTTATGAAAATTTACTAGACGCACTCTCTCGAGCTACGCTAGCTATATTTGCATTACGGTTCACTTTAGATTGCACCTGAGGAATATTATCCCTAACCCAACCTCTAAACCCTCGGTTATGACTCTCGTCTATACTTCGGGAGTGGTGTTGTTCAACAACTACCTAAATATGCACTCTTTCTCAAGCAGATACATAATAAATAGGAACAGCTAGTTGAGGGCCCTTCAACAAACTACAATCAAAACGTAGTTGAACAAATAGAGATTAATAACCAACTCAAAACTATATTAACATGCCAACAAGTTCATCTCCAACGGGTTCCACCAAAACCTTAGATTAAAGTATTTAGCTACTCATAATAATAACAAAAACTACAAAAGAATTCATAGTCAATGGTAAAAGAACAAAAGAGGAGAATAAAGATTCATGCCCAATTTTCCTCCTTGCCTCTTGCCCTTGATTTTGATGTTTTCCACTTTAAAAACTGATTCTCCCCTCTCTTGGGCGAATTCCTTAAGTTGATATAGGGTTTGGGGCTTAAAATCTCATATTTTGCACTTTAGTCCCTGAAGTTTAAGCGTCCTGCCGCAGTTGCACCGCGGTTACGCCAGGACCGCAGTCAAATAGGTTCTCTGAATCTGAGGCTGCTTCCTACCGCGGTTGCACCGCGACCGCGCCCGAACAACGGCAGGCCTGCTTCAGCTCTGCTTTTGGTTTTTATTTGGTGCACTTTGTGAGTATTATTTGATTGGCCTCCTTTTTCCCGTAATTGACTCCAAAAATGTTCCAACGTCCTTTTCTTGTGATATATCACCTGCAATGCATGAAAAGCACTAATCAGAGCATTTTGTTATCAATATTTACATTAAAAATGATATAAAATGTGGTTCCTTAGGGTCCTAATTATAGTAAAATTAACCTATTATCAAGTACCTGCGTCGCATGTATGATTCGCTAGCGGGGTAACTCTATTATGTATAATTGACCGCGTTGCATGTATGATTCGTGAGCGGGGTATTAGATGCATCAATGGTTCGCGCCGTTCGACCCTTCGACAGTGCACATTTTATTATTGCTGGATCGGGTCGTACGACCTCGACATTACTTGCGCATGATATTTGCTGGGTACCTTCCGTGATTTGAACTGGTTAAATTACCTTGAGATATAAGTTGTTAACTCAAATGATGGAAATTGAGCTTTATAATTATGAAAGAAGTTGTCCTTTGCTGTTGTTATCTGTTAATTGATTATAACATCCATGCTTAGGATCACATTTAATTATAATGAATTGACCTCTAGCAAGTGTCACAGTCGACCTCTCGTCACTACCTTTTGTGGTTAGGCGGGATACTTACTGAGTACACGTTTTTATACTCATACTACACTTGCTGTACATTTTGATGTACATGTACCTACAGGATAGTGGCCTGCTGAGCGCAGTGGTGTGGTTGGTACGGGACTTAGGTGAGCTGCATCTTATGAGACGATCTGCAGCCAACAGAGTCTCCCTCGGATGTATTGTATTTTCCTTCTGTCCAGTCTGTATTCCTGAAAGTTGTTGTATTACATTTAAATTTCCTAGGAATCACTCATGCAATTGTGACACCAGGTTTTGGGATGACTATAGGATTTATTCATTATTTGAATTTGTTAAAAACGTTTTGTATACTCAGTGGAAGTTCATTATTTACTATTTAATGAAATGAAAAGAGATGATTTCAAAGCTACTAAAATGAGAATTTAATTTATTATTTATTGTTGGCTTGCCTGACGGTGGTGTCCGGTGCCATCACAGACTTAAATAGGATTTTGGGTCGTGACATTTTGCCACTTAATGTATATGAGTCACGTAATGTGTATATGAATCACTAAATGCTATTGTATATGGCTGTCACGTTGGTTAATTTAATTCTTATCCAGAGACCTTAGTCTTTATCCAAAGACAACCACTAATTATTAATTAACTAGGTAATGTCCCATTACCCAATAATTAACCAATTACCCACATAATTAAGAATATCCCAAATTCCTTAAAATACTACTCACTTTTAATACACATTATACATCTAACTATCATGGTCATGTGGTATAAAATAAATACATACACTATTATTTTATAAAAAACATCCATATAAAAATACACTTATTTTCTCAACTTCATAATTTTCCTAATCTCAGATAAAGAGCAAAATTTTCGTACGCTTAATTCTTAAATTGGTAAAAATATAACTTTCTTGTTACGCCAGGACCGCGGCCAAACAGGTTCTCTGAATCTGAGGCTGCTTCCTACCGCGGTTGCACCGCGACCGCGCCCGGACCACGGCAGGCCGACTTCAACTCTGCTTTTGCTTTTTATTTGGTGCACTTTGTGGGTATTATTTGATTGGCCTCCTTTTTCCCGTAATTGACTCCAAAAATGTTCCAACGTCCTTTTCTTGTGATATATCACCTGCAATGCATGAAAAGCACTAATCAGAGCATTTTGTTATCAATATTTACATTAAAAACGATACAAAATGTGGTTCCTTAGGGTCCTAATTATAGTAAAATTCACCTATTATCAACACCCCACACTTAAAGTTTTTGCTCGTCCTCGAGCAAGTTAAACCACACTTTTAGGCCTAATCGTCTAATGTATTACCCTTTTTATGTCACTTTCCATTATAAAAGAGCACCCCAAGCAGTGCAACGGCCACACCTCAAGTGAAGACTCTAATGCCATGCCACACTTGTGCTTACTCTAAGAACTCTAGATAGAGGTGAAGACTTTCCTTTTCCTCTTGAATTACATGCCCTCACATCACCCTTTTGAGAGAAGTCCCACACATATAAAATTAAAGACATCAAGGAACTTTAGATGGAAAGAATTCACTCACTCTCAACAAGGAACATTCACATGCCACACAGATACACCATAAGCTTGCCCGTAGTGTAATACTCTACTAATCGAGTTGTTCAGTCTAAGATCAATATGGCTTCATTTGGTTGTAATGTAGACTAAGGGACGGGTAGGGTATATTATGGTATAGTGACTAACCTCCCTAAGCACTTTTAGTACATTAGCTTTACGTTTTGGCCCAATTTCCATGTTCTGCCCACTTCTCTTTCCACACATTCTTTCATAATTCATCCCCCCATTTTTCTAGGTGCACTGGCTTTTTCTTGTAATCAGTATTTAGGACCAATATTTTCATTGTCCTACCTTCATTCATTTTTTTTGCCATTGCACCTTTCAGTTATTTTCCTGATCTTCCTTTGCCCACCACATTACCACCCCACACTTTGACTTTTATATACTCTTTAACAATTCAAGTGCTTATAGGAGGTACAAGGTTCGAAAAATCAAGCTATTCAAACATATGGAGTAAGGCTGTTATAAGGTTAACAAGGAAACAAGCTATAGGCTCAAAAGGGTTAACTATGGTATACTGTTTACAGGTGGATACAACTATGCAGGCTTCACAAATNCCGAATTGGTTTGCCAACACACTCAAGTGAGTATTCAAGTCAGACGAAGTGTGCAAAATTAAGGCATAAGATTAAGAGTCTACAAGTGAGTCTAGGCGTCGCACCCTCAAGTACGTTTTGATTGTTTTCAGGTATGTACACTGAGGGATGCATTCTTGCCTTTACCCATCTTTGCCCAAGAGAGTTCTAAGAGTCCTAAAAAAAATAATATCTACCTAACCCGGTTCAAAATAAACCCTTGAAGAAAAACAAAGGGGGAGTTACTACACTACCTCAAAAGAAAATAAAAAAATCTTTTTGATCATTTTGTTAGACAACTTCCCTCAAGAATACTGTCTAGGTGGTCCGTCATTAGGAAGGGTCTCCTACATTTTCTACTTTTTTTTCCCGACTTTGACTCTCAAGAAACCCGTCGACAAGTGTCCATCGTCGAGCCAAGTAGGTGATGTCTAACATAATTAAAAACAAACTATTCACAAGAACAAAAACAAAAACAAAAACACAAATAATTGCATATATACAACAACAATGAAACAAGTCTCCCACCCCACACAGAAAGATATGGCATGTCCCCATGACATTAAACAATGATAGTGCAAAGAGGGGGTAAGAAGACTTCCCTGATGGTCACTCGGAGTCGGAGACTGAATTGGGGTCCATGTTGCAGGCCCTCCCAATGGCGCGGAACCATACCATCATCCTGCTCTCGGACTTGGCCTGCCGTCTGGACATAGCATCAAGGCGTACGTGCAGGACATCTACTGAGGTGCGAAGTTCTGCCACCTCTTCCTCCCACGAGGGCATCCGGGGTCTGCTAGACTGGGATCTGGTGAAAGCCGCCCCAGCCTGGGGTCTATGAGAGGTGCCAGCTCCATCGTAGGATCTCCGAGGGAGTGCCACAGGGGCTGCGTCATCATCATCAGCATCAAGCTCGATGGGCGCGGGTACATCTCTGCCTACCGTGATCTTAGCAGCTCTGAAAGGTGCCCTGTGACCCAAAGAACCATCACCCGGGTTGGTGGGGACATTTTCCAGCTGGCACATTCTCGTCACAAGTGAGGGGAAGTAAAACCCTTTGGTCATCAGAGGCGACCGAAGGAACATCTCATCCCTAATAATCTTAGCTGCATCAAAGTCTCGCTTGTTGACAAAACACCAGACCAGCAATGCCCTTAAGCTGTTCACATCCGAAGTGTTGCCAGTGGGCAAGAATCTGCTGCAAATTATGGTGAACCAGCATTTAGCTTCCCAAGTGAAGGAACTGGAATGGAGTGTGATGTTCTCTTTTATCCAGATCGGCTTCCCCCTACACAGGTTGTCTCAATGAGCGTGTCCCAATTGACTCCTGGGGAGGCATGGTAGTAATCAGTGTCGCCCGTGAACTGTGGCAGCTGCAAGACATGACGAATCTTTGCTATGGAGGCCTCGACCACTTTGCCTCGAACAATCACGGAGCGGCACATGTGTTCCGGGCAGTTCGCATATAACTCCCGGACAACTATTAAGTTGGTCGTTTCAGGCTCCTCAAACAAGAACTCCATCCCCCTTCGTCTGATCTCCTCGTACATATCCGGGTTTTCAACCCGGAGTGCTGCCCGGTCAATAGCTACCTCAGGGACACAACTCTTTGTAGCCTTCGCATGAAACCGGTCCTCCGCCTCCTGCAACTCAAAACGGGAGGCATCCCAAGTCGGTGCTTCAGAAGTACTACCCGTGTTTCGACGCTTTCGGCGGGCCATAGTACCTAGAATCAAATCAGTACAACAATCAGATGCAGCCTAGCAAAGTGCCAGTCGGATGGGTACTCAGACTTCGCCACCCGCTGTCACTAAACAACTCAACTTTGCCAAACATGGCCAGTACACAACATTCAGGGGGGGCATCCATGTCAAAACATACAATTCACGCCCCCATAATACGACAGTTGCTTCAATTTCCAACGTAATACCCCACGGAGGCCCCCAAAACAGTGATAACTACCAAGTAAGGCCACAAACTACCCACATGGTCCCCCAAAATAGAGTAATTTCACATATAAGGCAACACCCATGCTACATTAGCCACCCCACCCCACACAAGAATTTTCGATCATGGATCACACCTCCACCTTTCACAAAATCAACCAAAAGTGGCCATCCCCACCATATACACACAACAATTGGTGAATACCACACATTATGCAACAAGAACTAAGATCTACTCCCTAATAACAAAGAAAAAGTAAAAAAAATTGCGAAAAAGACAAAGAGAAATTTCGGAAGACTTACTTGAAATTGGCAACAATGGTGGACTTGGGGAGGGAGGAGAAGAGAGGAAGATGGGGAGAGGAAGACGAAGGGTAAGGGGGGAGGGGCTGTTGGGTTTTAATGGGGGTGGGGAAAGAAAGAAGAAGAGAGGAAGAAGAAGGGGAGAGTGGGGGTCGTTTGGAGAGAAGAGAGAGAGAGAGGAGTGGGGTGTTGTGGGGGATATTGGGGGTTTGAATTTAAAAAAAAAAAATGAAAAACTGAAGAAAAAAAAAAGAAAAAAAAAACATTTCGGTCAGTACTTACCTGGGTCTGCCGCGGTTGCGGTACCAAAAGTTCAGAGAGGCCCTTTGGCCGCGGTCTCACTGCGGGCGCAGTACCAAAAGTTCAGAGAGGCCCTTTGACCACGGTCGCGCCGCGGGTGCGGTACCAAAAGTTCAGAGAGGCCCTTTGGCCGCAGTCTCACCGCGGTCGCGGTACCAAAAGTTCAGAGAGGCCCTTTGACCGCGGTCTCACCGCGGGCGCGGTGAAAAATTCCGAGGCTCTTTTCTTTGTTTTGGAACTTATTTAGTATGTTTACCTCGTTCATGTTAGAAATTACAACTATCATGGGTTGCCTCCTAAGCAGCGCTTGATTTAACGTCGCGACACGACGGGTACAACAATCAATGGTTGCCTCCCATGAAACGCCTGATTTAATGTCGTGGCACGACGCAGAATGAGCACATTTAAGAATTTCTCAACCTCTGTGGTTCATCGAGACGCACCATAGACAACTCTTTCGTTTCATCCATTCCCACATACATTTTTAGTCGTAGGCCATTGACCTTGCAGGTGTTGGTGCCATTTTCACTTGTTATTTCCATAGCCCCAGACGGGAACACTTCTTTAACATAGAACGGCCCAGACCATCGAGACTTAAGCTTACCAGGAAACAGTCTCAACCTTGAATTATACAATAATACCTTTTCTCCCGGTTTGAAATGTCTGTCCACATTGTGCTTCTCATGTAGCCTCTTCATTCTTTCCTTGTATAGCCGCGTACTTTCAAAAGCATGATATCTGAATTCCTCTAGCTCGTGCAGCTCTGTCAGTCTATTTTCCCCAGCAGCAGCGGGGTCCATGTTCAATTGCTTTAAGGCCCACCAAGCTCGATGTTCTAGATCCACAGGCAGATGACAGGCCTTCCCAAATACCAACTTGTATGGGGACATACCGATTGGAGTTTTGAATGCGGTTCTGTAGGCCCAGAGTGCATCGTCCAGCTTTTTCGCACAATCAGTTCTTGTGGCGTTTACAGTTTTCGTGAGCATTCTCTTGATCTCTCGGTTAGAGACCTCTACCTGCCCGCTTGTTTGGGGTGATACGGGGTGGCCACCCTGTGGCGTACATCATATTTAGCCAGCAGTTCTCAAAGACCCGGTTGCAAAATTGTGTGCCCCCATCACTGATAATAGCTCTCGAAATTCCAAACCGGGTGAAAATATTCTTCTTCAAAAACCCCACCACCACTCTCGAATCATTGGTGGGGAATGCTGCATCTTCTACCCATTTGGACATGTAATCCACAACAACAAGTATATACTTATTTCCGTAAGAGCTGACAAAGGGACCCATGAAATCGATCCCCCAAACATCGAACACCTCAACTACCTGCATTGGCTTCATAGACATCTCATGTCAACGGGATATGTTTCCCGTTCTTTGGCATTCATTGCATCCTTTTACCTACTGGTGGGCGTCCTTGAAAATTGTTGGCCAGTAGAAACCGGCCTCTAACACCTTTGCTTTTGTCCGGACTCCTCCAAAGTGTCCCCCATAAGGTGACGCGTGACAAGCCTGCAAAACCGAAAATTGTTCTATCTCGGAGACGCATCTCCGGATCATGTTATCAATACAAATTGTGAACAAATACGGCTCGTCCCAATAATAATTTCTACAGTCACGATAAAATCGTTTCTTTTGCACAGAGGAGAGCTCATAAGGGTCGATGCCACATGCAAGGTAATTAACAATATCTGCGTACCATGGCACCTCTTCCACACTTGTGGCCAGCAGCGGCTCATCTGGAAAGGTTTCCAGAATGTCCTCAGACTTAGGTGCCTTTTCAGCACCTTCAAGTCGTGATAAATGATCAGCGGCTTGGTTCTCCGTTCCCTTACGGTCACAAATCTCCAAGTCAAACTCTTGTAAGAGTAGCACCCAACGAATTAGGGGCGGCTTAGACTCTCTTTTCTCAACTAAGTACCGAATGGCTGCGTGATCAGTGTACACAATCACCTTTGACCCGATCAGGTAAAAACTGAACTTGTCAAAGGCAAACACTACAACCAACATCTCTTTTTCTGTTACCGTGTAATTCAGTTGAGCTCCACTCAATGTCCTACTTGCGTAGTGAATTGGGTGCATTACCTTGTCTCTATGCTGCCCCAACACGGCTCCCACGGCGTAGTCACTAGCATCACGCATGAGCTCGAACGGTTTCTCCCAGTCAGGGGCAACTATAATCGGTGCTGTGACTAACCACTTCTTTAGCTCCTAAAAAGCCACCCTACAATCATCATAAAACACAAATGGGTTATCTTTTTATAGCAACTTACAGAGAGGGTTGGCAATTTTGGATAAATCCTTGATGAATCGCCGGTAGAATCTGGCGTTTCCTAGGAAGCTACGAATAGCTTTGACTGTCGTGGGCGGTGGAAGTTTTTCAATCACCTCGACCTTGGCTCTGTCCACCTAAATACCTTTAGTCGAAACCAAATGCCCCAAGATGATTCAATCTGGTACCATGAAATGGCACTTCTCCCAATTCAGCACCAGGTTCGTCTCTATACACCTCTTCAGTACACGGTTTAAATTTTCTAGGCATTCATCAAATGAATTTCCCACCACTGAGAAGTCGTCCATGAAGACCTCCACGATATCTTCCACCATGTCTGTGAAAATGGCCATCATGCACCGTTGGAATGTTGCAGGTGCATTGCAGAGGCCAAAGAGCATCCTTCTGAAAGCAAACACCCTATAAGGGCATGTGAAGGAGGTCTTTTCCCTATCCTCCGGGGCATTAAAAATCTTGTTGTACCTCGAATACCCGTCAAGGAAACAAAAGTGAGACCTCCCTGCTAGCCGGTCGAGCATCTGATCAATGAAGGGAAGTGGGAAGTGGTCTTTGCGGGTAGCAAGGTTCAACTTCCGGTAGTCCATGCATATTCTCCAACCCGTGACGGTTCTGGTGGATATAAGCTCGTTTTTATCATTCTTTACCACCGTCATACCACCCTTCTTTGGTACACACTATACTGGGCTAACCCAGCTGTTGTCAGATATGGGGAAAATGATTCCCGCATCTAACCACTTTATAATTTCCTTCTTCACCACTTCCTTCATATTCGGGTTCAAGCGCCTTTGGTGTTCCTTGGAAGGTCTGTGTCCCTCTTCCAGGAGAATCTTATGCATGCAATAGGCTGGGCTGATCCCTTTGATATCTGCCATGGTCCACCCAATGGCAGTTTTGCACTCTGAGAGTACCTGTAACAGCTGTTGTTCCTGCACATCTAACAAACCAGATGAGATAATAACAGGTAATGTAGAGTTAGGTCCAAGAAACGCATACCTGAGATGGGCTGGTAAAGGCTTCAGCTCTAACTTGGGTGGTTCTTCAACTGAGGGCTTGGCTGGCGAACTCTCTCTCTTTTCTAAGTGTAAAGGTTCAATTTCGAGAGTCCTCGGCCATACCCCTTTTCCTTCCAGAGCTAAGACCTACTCTGCCAATTCCTCACCATTCACATCATCTAAGTTCATCAAACATGCAGCCAAAGTGTCCCCAACAGCCATGGACGCATCATCTTCGTCCAGTATCACTTCCACGATGTCAACGAGAGAGCAATTGGCGAACTCACTTGGTCGCCTCATAGACTTCTGCACGTTGAACATGATTTCTTCATCATTGAGCCTCATCTTAAGCTCACTAGTCTCACAATCGATAAGGGCTCTACATGTGGCCAAGAATGGCCTTCCCAAGATTATGGGAATTTCTTCATCTACCCGACAGTCTAAGATCACAAAATCAGCAGGGAACACAAATTTCCCCACTTGCACTAACACATCGTCCAGAATACCCGACGGTCTCTTCACCGTCCTATCAGCAAGTTGCAACAACATGGATGTAGGCCTAGCTCTACCAATCCCCAGTCTTTTATAGATGGCCAGCGGCATCAGATTGATTCTGGCCCCCAAGTCACATAGAGCTCTGGCGAAAGCAAAGTTGCCAATAGTACAAGGAATTGTA